>JBDJHY010179081.1:0-12132 GCA_039654485.1 Withania somnifera
GAAGACTTTTACAAATAAGGGCAAGTATTTCATAGCTGTAGCAAGGCCTCCTATGAGGGGCAGAGATTGGGGGAGAGTTAACGGTAGAGGTCATGCGAGAGTCATCGAGACAGATAGAGCCCAGGATGTGAGCAGGGGGTTAGTTTCGGCCACAGACCAGTAGCCGTCAGATGTTTCATTACTTCATATATAGTGGACTTAACATCAATTTCAACACCGATTGTGTTTTCGACCATACCAATTCTGCAGAGTTTTTTGCATAAGATTTCAGTTGTATTCAGGGGAGGAACACCAATGGAAGTACTTCCTTTCAGGGGTGATGACTCACTGGTACAGAGAGGGTTTAGGCATCTGCACCAAGGTCAGATGTCCATCACTTAGTATGAGGTCTATTTTTATGAGACTGTTGGGCGTACTACCATAGTTTTCCCTACTGATTGAGATAAAGCACAGAGATTTGTGGATGGTTTTATTTTTCCTCTTCGGATAGAGGTGGAGCCCTTGATAATGGCAGACCATTCTTTTGCTCAGATGTTGGCCCGCGCAAAGTTTATGGAAAGATTCTTCAAGAAGGCTTATGGAGTGAAGGGTCCCGATGTTGAATCCTTTAGCCGTGGTGGCCAATCAGGTCCTGGTCATAGCTCTTGTAAGAATATGATATCAGGAAGGTGTTTTGAGTGTGGCATAGAGGGTCATTATGCCAAATCTTACCCCAACTAGGTAGTATTCAGCCTACTCCATATTGTGCTCAGACTGGTAGTGCTAGTGATACCTTGTTAGGGAATTTAGATTAGCAGGTGTTCTTTGTGACTCAAACTTTGTCACCACCAATTCAGGTGCCGGCATCACAAGAAATTCAGAATGCACCACATATTTCAGTTGAGGATCCCCCCAAGGTTGGGGTTTAAAGTTTCGAGCAGAATGCAGGCAGCATTTCTGCTAAGACTCTAGGCCGGGGTGGTCCAAATTATATGCCAAAGGATTTTTGGTAGTGTAGAAAATTAGGATTACGCTTGGAATGCTGTAGCTCCAGTTATCTTGCTAAGGTTCACCCTCAAGACTCAATGTGTTATGATTGTGGAGTAATAGTTCATCATGGTAGAAAGTGCCCCCAGCAAGGGGTGATTCAGTCTTTCATTTGGAGTACACCTAAGTTAGTGTCTCCATTAGTTAGAGGTGTTCACCATGGAGGGGAAAGTGCCCTAGGTAATGCTTAGCGTAGTGAGGTAGGTGGTTTGAATCAATTTTTGTTACTCATGGACAGGCTATGCCTGTTTCTACCTTTACTTTAGTAGGGGAAGATATGAATATCTTAGTTTTGACTTTTACATTTTTAGTATTCAGTTTGACTTTTATTTGACTGAGTTTGGTAACCCGGTGTCTTAGTAACCCTTTGGTTTGCCTTTGTGATTTTGCTGCCTATATGATTATTTCATTTTCACTGTGTATTGTTGTTGGCTAATAGCCTAAAGATTAATAGGTATTGCTTTGCTTTATAATAGAATTCTTTAGTAGTGTATTGGTATGCTAGACCCGATTGGGTAGCTGACTAGGAGGCTTGAGCTTTGTTATAGTATGTTAGGCCTGGTTTTATTTCACTGATGAGATTCACTAGTCACTAAGTTATTCGTGTTTGGGAGTGTTGTATCTCCTGGTAGGGGTAGGTTACCCTTGCTCTCTACTTACTTTTTGGTACTCACGCTATGATCACGGTCTTGACACTGCCTGGTAGATTTTGGGCTACATGATTATGCTTTGGTAGCCATCATGAGTTGTATTCTAGTACTCCCGTTATACTAGACATAGTTTGTATCCATTCGTGGTATTCAAATTGATGTTATGGTTGTTTAGGGTTTTCATTAGATCATAGGGGTTGTTTTAATTGACCCAGCTGACCACCCACTTGAGCATGAGTTGTTTCCGTTTGTAGATTTGAACCATGTATTGATTATTTTGCCTATCTATTTCAAAGGTTCTATCAGTTTCAGCTAATTTTTCTAGGTTTAGAGATGGTATATTCGTGGTGTCAATGCAAAGTCTTGCTAAATAGTGAGTCGATGTGTTCTTACAAATGTGTTTCTTTCTTTGTAGTGGATGGGGAGTGTTGCTCCTAAGTTAGACTGTTCAGTGCCATAAGAGTTGAGGTAGATTTATATTAAACTCGATTGGTGCAAGTTTTATAATGTTTTAGCTTTGTGGGGGTTATAGATGGAAGTCCGTAGTAAGTACCGAATCAGGAGGTTTTGAGTTTATTATTCTAATAGGGTGAAGTAGTTTCCCAATAATGTGATGTGTATAACCGATTTTTGTAATTGCAGGCAACTGGGATTTCCTTGAGACTTAAGGGATATTATATTATGGTACTGGTGTTCATCTATGGAAACATTTGGATAGGCAGTTCTTCTACTTAGTATGTCAGAAATTGCTTATCTTTAGGAGGATCTCCTCACAAAAATGTCTTTTCCACCATAGGCTAGGTGTCAATGCGTCAATTTGTGTAGGTTTGTGCTAGATTTGATGTTGTGGAATGCTGAAGTGATAGTCAGTTATGTTAGATTCACTAAGATAATGGAATTAGGTTCGGTTATAGGTGCACCAATGATGTGTAACGCTTTGATGGGGGGTATGGTTAATACTTCTGTTAGTATAGACTATGCTTTCATGATTTATGGGTTAACCTCGTAAGGGGAAAAAAGGTTTTGGTGTGTTGTATTCTAGGTGACAATGTGCAAGGGGTTTAGCTTGGTGTTCATTGAAGTTGTTCTTAGGTGATTTTTGATGATTGTATTTCCTTTGATTTGGACGGTTATAGTGGTTTTCTGATAGACAAGATTAATGAGATTACCCTTCCAGTTAAGTAAGATTGTGTCTCAAGATGTGTACATGATGTCTCAAGGGTTGGTTCGCATGTTGTATAAGAACCCGGGGTATGGATGATATTGAGTGGAAGAGGTTATGGGTTGATGGTTAGCCTTGGCTGCAGGTGTGTCTCATCATAGACTATAAAGGTAGGAGGTATCTAAGTTTTGTAAGGTTGTGGGAACTAGTTCATTATAATGGATATGGATTTGTTGTCCAACTTTTTGTTTATGCCAGAGTCACGATTAGTTGGTAAGTTCATTGATTGGATTTATGATATTTGATGCGATAGGGAGGTAATGTCGAGTATCACGCGGGATCTCTTATTGTGAATTTTACCCCTGACATATGTGTAATTTAGCTATAGCATGGTTTAGCGGGAGGTTATTGCGTGTTAGACTTGGTAGAATAGTTGTAGAGGTGGAGGTTTTTGCTTATTTGTTGTAGGGCCAATATCTAGAGTTTCGTGGCTTCGAAGAGGATCTTACTGGCTTGGCCTAATATGTTGTTCCATTAGGATATCTCCCCCCACAATTTGAGTATGGCATTGCTAATTTCATGAGAAATGGTTTGATGGTACTTAGTTTTGTCATTATGATATTGTGGAGAGTTGGAGTCTTATGAGGAATGGCAGCATAGTGGGTGTTGCATAAGTGTTCAGAAGATGTAGCTTGAGTTCGTTTATGGAAGCATTGATATTCGACGGTAGCACTTAGAAGTATTATGACTATGTTAATATTATATTAGGGTTCGAAAGGATTTGGAAGATTGTTATACTCAAGAACTGTTATAGTGGGTCCATTCTTTAACCTTCGTGTAGAACTTCTCTCCGTCTCGTCTTTTCACAGTGTAGTAGTGTAGATCACCTATTGGTTGGTTTAATGGTTTGAGGGCAGCCCAAAGTAGGCAAAAGAGCTACGCTAACCATAGGCTTTGTGCCTAGAGTTTTGAGTTGGAGATAAGGTGTTTCTGCAGATATCTCCTATGCGAGGTGTGATGAGATTTTGTAGGCGCGGAAAGGTTAGTCTTGGGTATATCGGGCCATATGAGATTTTGGAGCGAGTTTGTGATGTTTCCTACATATTGGCATTACCTCCTATACTATCAGTTGTTCATCAGGTATTTCATATTTCGATGTTGTGGGGGTATATGGGTTATTACTCTCATGTCAATCGGGAGGATTCAATATAGTTGAATGAGACTCTATCATTTGTTGAGGATCTAGTGAAGATTTTTGCTAAGGATATCAGAAAATTAAGGTCCAGGGAGATTCCAGTGGGTAAAGTGCAGTGGAGTCACCGTTGGGTCGAGGAAGCTATGTGGGAGATCGAGAGTAAGATGCAAAAGCAGTATCCACAATTGTTTGAGGCATCAAATACAATCTTTTCCCATTTATTTCATGCTTTTACTTGACTTTATGGGATGAAAGTCCTTTTAGTAGTGGATGTTGTAATGACCCTCATGGTCATTTATGACAAATACATGATGTTTTGCATTCTAGAGTTTTTGGTAGTTTCCCCAAGACAATTATGACTTGCTGGGACCGATAGTTCGGATCCTCGGCGACTCGATTGAGAAATATCTCAAATTCCATAATTTAGAGACTAAAACTAAGTACTCATTGACCAAAGTCAACTTTCTTTCAAGACGCTCTCAGAATTTAATTTTGAAAGTTGTGTTAGCTCCGTACTACCAAGCAATGTCAAGATTGACCTTAAGTTTATGTTCTGGAGGTGTCGTTAGCAAGTTAGGCCAGATTGTGTATTTAAGTTTATTACCTAATATGGAGCTTGAGTGATATTTCGATGTTCAAAGGGTTAGGTTGGAATTCTAACTCTCCCAATAGCTCAGGAACAATGATTTTAGGCTAGGTGAAGTTGTGCTATAATTTCTAGGCTTATCGTTGCATTTTTTAGGTGTTGATAGAGAAATGCGTCTTTGGATACCATTTGATTGAGGGGTCATAATGCGTAAAATATCTTGGATTTAAGTTTCATCCAGACCATTGAGTTTGGAATGTCTTTTCCATGTTTACATATTTGATTTGTAAAAATTATACTCCGTTTGATTCCCGAAGCCCCGGTTGGATATTCTGAAAAATTCCAGCAGCAACCTGCAACTAGTGCAGGTGCAGGCAATTATGGCGATCGCAGTAGCACCAACGCAATTGCAATGAGAAAGTTTTTAATCCTACGCATTTGTGCTAATATCACACGATCGCAATAAATGCTGATAATTCCCTTAAGCATGATCGCGGCACTCTGCGCCTGGTAGCATATAAATTCCTTCACAATTTCCCTTTATTATTTTGGCAACCCTAGATCTTTTCTCTCCATTTCTAAGAAAAAATAAACCCCCAAACAGCTATTCAAGGTCAAGGAAGGTCCTCATATCATTCCCATTGATTCCATACGAAATTAGGTAAGTTTCTTCCTTTTTTTCTTAATTCTCTTACTTTTCAAGCATTAATGACCTAAAGTTGTGGTTAACAAAATCATCCCATAATTCATTGTGTTTTATGTAATTCTTCTTAATTGGATATACATTGCCCCTAAGATCTTCAATTCATCATACTTCCAATGTTATATTCATAAAGATTGAATTTTTGACCCCTATAGTGTCAATTCTGTCTGGGCTGATTTGAAGCCTTTCCTGCATTCTCCTTGTGCTTAATTATGGAACATGGGTTCCTGGTAGCGTTGGGAACCACGTAGGGAAATTTATTTTTAGTTTTGGCAAGCAGGCCCAGCAAGCCTGTTTTAGGCCCGATTTATGGCGCAGTTTGGAATTTATTATAAATTAGACCTTTAGACTTGTATTAACTTAGCATTTGATTAGAGATACCTATGATATGGATATTTCATGATTATATGTGATATATATATGTGTTGTTGATATGTTGTACAGTCATGACACGAGAGGCCGAGCCTAAGGCTGCGATGAGAGTGCACTGGAGTTGGGTAGTATCACCACATGATTTATGAGCCATGATGGTAGTGGATGATTTGATTATAAAGTTAATAGTGGCACGAAGAAATAAATTAGAACACTTTAATAATAATAATATAAGTAATTATCTTTTACTACTTTAGTCTCGATATTGTATCGAGGACCCAGTAACATTGTTTTCACCTGTTTTAGTCCAGGCTTCACCTCTTGGAACCTAAAAGGGTATTTTTTTACTATTAAATATTGGGACTTGAGAATGACTCCATTCAACAATGAGTACAACACTAGGATTTGAGATTGTCGTTGTATGGAATTGAGTATAATTTTTTTGACATAGATGGTACTATTGGTTGTTGAAACACGATGATACTAATTTACCGAGGACCTTAGGTGATACTACCATACCATGGCATTGTATGCCTCGACTTTCCAAGTACGACTAACAGATATTATTGATATGATGCATAAGATGATGGTGGGATAGCACCGATATGAGGCATAAAGTGTAGGCGGGATAACATTGCGGTTTTAAAATTAGAATGTGAGGTTCTGATGTCGATTATGTGTATGTTTACTTTTCTGCACTTGTTTTATTTAGTGTGGTCATAGGTCGTAATGGGGGTCCTACGAGTAAGCATGCTTTTGTGTACTCTACGCTTCCTTATGGGGGACTTGTCAGCGTTTAATTGCTTTACTTTATTATTTGTATCACTGCATAGTTGTCCTTATTTGTTACTTGTTGTTTCATGTTATGTGAGATTAGTGCTTTACACTCTTATTCAGTTAATTATCCCTTCAATTGAGGTTACCGGTGTACCGACGATGTTCTACTCCTATATTCTTTAATTCTCGTTGATTGAGCTATATTTCACATATGTTGTTGTAGGATGCCGGGTACGTTTTCTTTCATTTCCTGGGATCGTTTTATGTGAGTAGCTAGTGATATTAGTCTATATGATACTTGATTCTTATTTAAGTAGCTAACTCCCTTTGTTGTACTATTTACTTTTGTGACCCTTTTTTGTACTCTGTTATATTTACTACATTTATTATTATTATGTGCTCAGTGGGCCCTCGAAGACTACTGGGTATAGTTTTCTTTGACAGCTTGTACTCATACTACATTTACACATGTGCAGATCCAAGTATAGGTTCCTGTTGTAATTATAGACAGTTGTTGGTTTGTATCGTATTCACATTAGAGATCAGGGTGAGTTTGGCCTCCAGCTTATTCCTTCTTATTTACTCAAGGGTGTTTTGGTAACTTTACCCCACTCTCCAATCATTAAATATGTCTTTAGGCCATAAAATAAGGTTAAAATTACACAATATTTATTTCCTATTCTATCCCTCAATCCCCATGCTTAACCTATTCTAAACCCCACAACAACAAGAAAGAAAAGATTTAAGTTCTTCAAGATCTCTTAACCTAGGGTTCCAGGTTTCAACTTCTTTAAGAGATTCTTCTAGGGAATTGTTACCAATCAGGTATGGAGGTTGAATGAGAGTTTCATTTTACTCTCATGCCTAAAACTACATAATTTCAAGAAAGTTATTATTTCTTTACTCTAGGGTTCAAGACCAAAGTTCATGATTTTTATATATATTGTCTCCACGACTTCAATTATATAATATTTACATCTTTTGTGATCTATAACATGAATTGCATATTTTTTCCATAAATTACTAAACTAGGATGTTTAACTAAATTATCAAGAATCTCAAAAGATTTATGACATTAAATAAAGAAAACCTATGGGCTTTATGAAAATTTAATTGATGAATTAAATTATGCAAGGATTACATGTTCTTTACATAAATTATTAATATCAATAATTCTTTAACTTTTATGATATTTATGATAAGAAAATCCTTAATTTAGCATATGTACATCTAGTGGCACTATATTATGTTCCATTTCATGAATTCAAGGATTTCTAAATGAACATATCAATCTTTATGAAACTTAGCATAACAAGAGTATGACAAGAAAATCAACGAGCTTCGGCTTAATTGTGTTTAAGCTTTTGCCATATTGATACGTCCCCCTTATAAGCTATTTTAAGAATATAAGCACATGTATGTTTTTGAAGGTTAAATAGCACCGAGTGGACTGAGTATATATTATTTAAAAAAGGGTGATACTGACTTATAGTCTTAGAAATTTGTTTCCGACGCTTGAATTATTATCAAGAAACTAGGTAATTGTGTTTGTTTATACTTTACAAGTTTAGTTCTAGCAGTGACAGGTTTAGGGCAGTCTTTTTGCAAGTGTGGAGTTCAGTACACCGGACTCTACGTTGCTTGTATCATAGTTTCGATTGATTATAAGAAACTCCCACTTTATGATCAAGATTTAAAGACTAAAGTTGGTACATCACTCGATAAAACATGATTTATTTTTAAATGTTCATGTCTTTCTACAAACCTGTACTTTTAATTCCTACAACATTTGAGTCATTGTACAAGTTTTCTTTTATGATTTTATCATGTTTATTGCAAATACTCTCATACCAGTATATTCTATATACTGACTCCATTAGTCATTGCATCCTTTTATGACTTTGGAAATACAGGCTTTCAATCTAGACTCTCAGTCAGTAAAGTAGACTTCAAAATAGCTTGGTGAGTCCTCACATGCAGGGAACTGAGAGTTATTCTTACTGTTTTTATTCTTACATAGTTTATGTTGAGAGATGATATGGGGGTCATCTCAAAAGTTTGCCTTAGTCTTATTAGAGTTTTTCGAACATAGAGTCATGTGTGGTTGGTCTTTAAATGTCCCCTCCCCCTTTTTTTAGCTTATTTATAAGATTGTCTTGATTCCTTCTATAGTACCTTCACTACTTGTTATGCTTTATTAGTTTGCATCTGTTGTATATTTTATAATTATGAGAAGGTTCATGTGCCAAGATATTTATTGGGCTTATTTGTGGGTCCCGAGTATTGTGCCATGTCCAAGGTCTAGCCTCGGGGCATGAGAAACATGATATTAGAGTCCATGGTTCAAATATCCTAGGGTATGGAGGAAGCTATATTTAGTAGAATCTTTTTTATGTGTGTTTTTCTAGAAACACTTATAACGGAGAGGCTACCGAACGTCTATAAATAATTTAATTTTTTCATGTCTTCTTTCATGTGTGGAGTCTAAAAAATCCCTTTCAACTCTTTCTTTACGCATTTTGCGTCATGCCACCCAGAAGAGCAGCCAGTTTGACAGTTAGAAACTTGGATTAGCCAGATCAGGCCTCTCAGTCTTCAGTTTTATTCATTAATTCAGCCCAACCCCAAATCTTGTTTTGTTGTGAGTTGTTTTATTCTAAAGGGAGTAGTAGTAGAGCATGATAGTTTCATGGTAAACCATAAAGCTGTAACCGTAATAACATGTTGTGGTTGATTATGTTTAGGTTGTGATTAGTATTGAATTTTGTTCAATTTGATTATCTCAAAAGTTTGTAGATTGAGGATAAATTCAACAAGATCAGTTGGTTCTTAATCATATAATGGTGCCCTGTTTCTTCTATCTACCAATAAAAAACCATAAAGTTTTGAAAGGCAATTTAGTTAATCCAACTTAAATTTCTATGGTTCCATAAATTTGGTGTAACTTGCCTTATTTATTCTAGTAAATTAAAAGGAGTAATATTCTTCTATATATTCCATGGTTCAAGATACAGTTTTTGTTTGATTGATGAGCAATATTAGTTATTAATTTCAAAATAAGTTGCATGGACTCTTTACTTTTGACGCCACACCACTGTAAGATTCTCTAAAAATACACGATTTTTGAAGAATCTAACATGCACTTGTTGATATTTTTAAGAGTGCAAGTACTATAGATTTCAAGTGTGTTAGAGGTCTATGCTGATTGTAGTTGAAATGTAAACTAGTTCTAAATTGACCTAAGTTTCATCTATTGTCTACCTGTGAACAATTCTTCTTATAGATGTTTTTGTTATATGTTTCTTATAAATTACAGAGGTTTTCTCTACTTCTTTTGCTGATTCAGGTTCAAGAAAAAAAAATTGGGAAGATATACGATATGAATATTAATCCTTTATGAGATTTTAGAAATGTGACTTTGGCAGTTCTAGAGTTTCCTCTAGTAAGAAGCAGTGTCTTGCAAATGGGTGTTATGCATATATATATTCCAATTGCTTGAGAAATGATTTTTCATTTCCACTTGGGGGCTTTTCATCGTTAAATTTGCATACGGTATTTGTACTTAATCTATATATGTCATGTATGTTAGATAATTTATGGCATGCTGGGTACGTGAAATGTGCATTACTTTTTCATTTATCTACCAAGCATGTTAATTATTGTTGTTATCAAAGTACTTTAAGGCTGCATGAAAAAGGAAATTCCATGAATAATGTCATAAAGTACGTGTTAGATATATAAAATTTCTTTTTTAATTCATTGCACAAGAAAATAAAAGACAACTAAGCAATTCTCATGAAGTTGTTGCTTGTCTTGAGCAATATAAATGGTGTTTTTGGACTACTAGTTACTTAGAAGATGGCTCTTTGTATTCTCTATTTCAGGACTTGATTTCGCGGATCATGAGGGCACCTACTATACCACCAATAGGAGAACCAACCCCCATAGTCTGAAGACGAAGCTAAAGACTACTACATTAAATGTGGAAGAATATCAAAAGATATTATAAAAGCATAATTTTGCGGAAGTATTAAGAAACAAAAACCCACCCAAAATTCGATATCAGTTTCAAACGAACCACTAAGTATAGAATGGTAAAACTGAAGTAAATATAGTATCAAGATGTCTCTGAAATATAATGGAGATCAATCAAAACATAAGCCCGAAGAGAAGTAGGAGTAATCTGGACACGAAACTCAACCTGAATCTTTGATTTAAAAAAGATTCGAATGAACAGCGATCTACAAATCACAAATGGAAACTTGTACTAGGATCTACACATGTGCAAGTGTAGTATGAAGTACAAATAATTGAAGCAACCCGTACCTAGTAGGCTTCGAGGGCCCACTAAGCACATAACAATAATAAAAGCAGTAAATAACAGAGTATAAGAAAAAGGAGTTACAGAAGAAATAGGACAATATAGGAAACTAGCAACTAAATATGAAACAAGTGTCATATAGACTGATAGTGCTAGCTAATCACCTAGCAGGATCATAGGTAACGGAAAAGAATGTACCCATCATCCTTGCAACAACATATGTGAAATCTAACAATAATAAAGGAAATCAAGGAAGATAGGAGTAGAACATGGTCGGTATGCCGGTAAGCTCGAGTGAAAGGATAGGGGAACTAATAAAATTATAAAGCACTAATCCCATATAACACGAAAGAACAAGTAATCAATAACAGCAGATAAGAAGTATTATGAATAATAAAGTAAAGCAATTAAACTCTGACAAGTTCCCATGAAAGAAACGTAGCGTACACACAAACATACTAACCCATAGGCCCCCCAATCTGACCTATGAGCACACTTAAGAAAACAAGTGCAGAAAAGTAACAAACACATGATCTTCATCAGAACTTCACATCCCACTTTCAGAACCACAATGAATCGTAATCGGCACATAGTGCCTCGCAATGATGTTATTTTTGCCATCATCTAGTGCCTCATACCAATGTCATTCTGCCGGTACATAGCGTCTCGTATCAATCATATCATATCAATAATATCCGCTAGCCGTACTCAGCAAATCAAGGCATTCAACGCCATATATATGGTAGTATTACCTATGGTCATAAATAATTAATATCATTATCTTTCCACAATCTCTAGTACCACGTGTGTCAAAAAGCAATACTCACTCCCATACGAAGACGGTCTCAAGTCCCAGTATTGTACTCACTACTGAATGGAGTCGTTCTCAATTCCTAGCATTTTATTAGTAAAATATACATATATTTCCCGGTGCCAGGAGGTGAAACATGGACTAAAAAAAGTAGAAACAGTGTTATCGAGTTCTTGATATAATGTTGAGACTAAACCAGTAAAAGAACATTACTTATATTATTATTATAAAAGTGTTCTCATTTATTTCCTTATACCGATATGAAAATGTTATCATTGAGTCATCCTCTAGCCATCATGGCTCATAAATTAGACGGTGATACTACCCAACCCTAATGCAATCTCATCGGAGCCTTAGTGTCACGACCCGACTTCTCGGAGTCATGATGGCACCTACTATCCACCAGTAGGAGAACCAAACTCTGTAGTCCGTAGCCAAAGCGGAGGACTACAACAGTATGTGCGAAAAAACAATAATATGTAATACAAGTTCCCAAAACCCGATGTCAATGTCATAAGAACCACTAGTA
>JBDJHY010179098.1:0-12132 GCA_039654485.1 Withania somnifera
AATACTTATGCCCTTACAAGGGTCAATAATTTATTCGACTAGTTGTAGGGATCCGCTGTATTATCTAAGATCCACTTGAGGTATGATTATCACTAGTTGAGGATACGGGATTCAGACATACCTAAGATAAGTTTTTGAACTTTATTTGGACATTATAAGGTTTTGGTGATGTCTTCTAGGATGAATAATACCCCAGAGGCATTCATATAGTTGATGAATGAGTATTTCAGCCTTATCTTGACTCATTTGTAATAGTCTTCATTGATGACATATTGGTATACTCGAGAAGTGAGGCTGATCATGTGCAATATCTAATGATTGAGTTATAGAAGTTGAGGGAGGAGAATTCATATGCTAAGTTTTTGAAATGTGAATGTCAGCTTGGTTCAGTGACTTTCTTGGGGTATATATTGATCAAGAAAGGTATTAGGGTCGATCTGGAGTAGTTCATGGTCGGACTAGGTCCACCTTTCCCATTGAGATTCCTTATTTTATTATCTTGTGTAGCCATTATTGATGGTTCATTTGGGGGTTTTCCTTGATTAAAGACCTATTAACTCGGTTAACTAAGAAAAATATTTTGTTTCAGTGTTCGGATGAGTGTGAAGAGAGTTTCCAAAGGCTTAAGGCCTTACTGTCTTTGGAGATTATTTTGACTTTTCTTATTAAGGGTGAGCCTTTCCCCGTGTACTATGCTATTTCTAGAGTTAGATTAGGGGAGTTTTGCTGAAAAAAGGAAGGTTATAGTTTATGCTTCGAGGCAGTTGAAGGTTCATGAAAAGAATTATCTTACCCATAAATTAGAGTTGGCAGTCTTTTTTATGTTGAAGTTGTGTTGGCATTACTTGTATGGGGTTCATTATCAGGTGTTCACTAATCATAGGAGGCTTCAACATATTTTCAGTCAGAGGGGTATAGATTTGAGGTAACGGTGTTGTATTAAGTTGTTGAAAGATTATGATATGACTATTTTGTATCATTGGGGTAAACATAATGTGCAACTGATGCATTGAGTAGAAAATAAGCTAATATGGGTAGTCTTTTTATGATTTGTACTAAATAACAACCTTTGGCTAGAGATGTTCAGTGTCTAGGGAAGGGGAAAAGGACAAGTTGTTTCAAGCTACGGAGTTTGGTGAATCTTTGTTGGTTTGGTTACAGATCTCATACGATGGTAGGATCCTAGCTTTAGGATGTTCATCCTTGATGGATCAGATCAAGGAAAGGTAGTTCAAAGATGGAAAATAATGTATTATTAGGTATCACATGTTGAGAGGAAAAGATAAAAAGGCATCATTTGATTTTGATGGTGCCTCTCAAATTGGTAGTAGGATTTGTTTCCCTTAGATAGGTGATTTGATTTGATTAATTTTGTCTGAGGACCATTTTTCTAAGTGTTCCATTCACCCTGGTCTAGGAAGATTCATCATGAATTGAGCTAGAATATTTGGTGGTGTATCATGAATAAGGATTTAATTTATTTGGTGGTTAAATGCTTGAACTATCAGAAAGTTAATTTGGAACACCATAGGCCTGGTGGAGTATCTTAGAGGATGCTCATTCCTTAGTGGAAGAGGGAGCAGATTACCATATATTTGGTTGTGGGGTTGCCTACCACTGCGAGTAAATGCTTGACCATGTCTGCTCATTTTATTCTAGTCAAAGTTGATTAAACGACTAAGATGTTAGCGGATATTTACCTCAGTTAGATTGTTTGTTGGCATTGCTTTCTAATTTTATCATTTCTGACTGGAGGATCCTCGTTGACCTTGTACATTTAGAGGG
Source organism: Withania somnifera (assembly GCA_039654485.1). Lineage (NCBI taxonomy): Eukaryota > Viridiplantae > Streptophyta > Magnoliopsida > Solanales > Solanaceae > Withania > Withania somnifera. The sequence continues at coordinate 1,786 of JBDJHY010179098.1, forward strand.
TATTGCTGTATGGTTTGGACACTCAGTTAGATATGAGTACAACTTTTCATCCTCAAACCGATGGACAGTTTGATCTTACAATTCATATGTTAAAGTATATGATACGAGCATGTGTTATATATTTTGAAGGAAACTGGGATAAGCACTTACCATTGGCAGAGTTTGAATATAATAATAGTTATCAATCTAGCATTCAGGTGAATCCTCTTGAGGGTACATGTGATAGGAGATATCGATCTCCAATTGGTTAGTTTGATGATTTAGAGGTAAGGGCTTTGGATAGAGATTTAGTTCGTTATGTCATAGAGTAGGTTTGAGTCATTCATAGCCAATTCTTCAAAACCCAAAATAGTCAAAAAAAAGTTATGCTAATAAGAGGGTTCGAGCCTTAGAGTTTATAGAGTGTGACTATATTTTGCTTAAGTTATCACCCATGAAGGGTGTGATGAGGTTTGGCAAGAAGACAAAGCTTAGATCTCTGTTTATTGTCCCATTTGAGATTTTGAAGAATGTCATGGAAGTGGATTATGAGTTAGATTTTCCACCTAGATTACTAATGGCACATCCTAATTTTCATGTTTTCATGCTTCAAAAATACATTCCTGATAATTCTCATATGATTCACTATGAGTCTGTGACATTGGATAAGGACTTGACATATAAGGAGGAGACTGTGTCTATTCTAGACAGACTAATGAGATATATGCAAGCTAAATACTCACAGCTTTTTTAGGCTTTAGGTACTTTCTATTCCTTTATGTTCAAGGATTAACATGATTTTTAGTGTTGCATGATGTAACGACCCTAAAGCTCATATTTGGTGCTTAAAAAAATTACTATTTTACCCTTTTTAATAGTTACTCTGAGTAATATTTGTTCAATTTATGGGGTCGGTTTTGGAATTGGAGCTTAAAGTTATAAGTTTTGAGAAATTTCTATTTTTTTTGAAAGCCTTTAAGTTGAAATAGTTGGTAGTGAACATCCTAAAGTTTGAGTCTCATAATGGAATTCTATTAGTTCTATAAGATTCAGAATATGGAATTTGGTCTAGGAGAACCTTTGCTTTTATTTTTAGGATTTTCATGGCAATTTTAGCTTATTTGAAGAGATAAACTTGAGTTTAAGGCCAAAGTTTAACTTTGGTCAACCTTTGATCATCCGCTGCTCGTATTTGAATTTCATCGATCTGTAGGATTAAGCATGTCATTTTTGGATTAGGAGAAAGTGCTAAATATTTTTTGAAGGTTTTCAGGGCATTTTTTTCATTTTGATTGAAGGTTCTGTTTATAGTAACCTTGGCATACATCGAGTCAAAGAGACTTTGGATTTCTATTTTGATGATTCCATTGAGTTTGGAATGTCGAATTTAGCAGGGTAACATATACAGTTCGTGTGCATGAGATTTCGAACAAATCTCGAGGGTTTAAACTGAGACTTTGTTTCATGCCCCTCTGCTATCATAAATAGTATGTGGTGCCAGGTCCACTCGTTATCATGATTGTATGAACCTTGGTCATAATAGCAAAGGTCTGTGCATTTCTTCAGCATGATCATGTAGGTCTGGAATGATGTTCTTTGCAATCACGTACAGTAGCATTGTGATTGCGTAGAGTTTTTTTATATGGCCCAAAGTTTTGTCTTATTGCGATTGTGTGAGGTACCTTCACTATTGTAAAGGTATAATTTATCCAGTAAGTTTAGACTTAAAGTCCCTAATAGCGAGTTTTTTCTCCATTTTATAGGTTTGGACATTGGGAACTCACTTTGGGGTATTTTTAAGGTAGATTCCGACGCAAAGATATTTGGTAAGATTTTTAATCATTGAATATTTGTTACCCATTAGTTATTTTATGATTTTAACATCAAAATAGATGGATTTCAAAGTGTAAATTTTGAGATTTTTAGAGAAAACTATTATATGGTAAAATTGAGCTTTGAAAGTTGATTTCTATGCCATTTTTGATGAAATTTCCCTATTGAGATCCCAAAAACATGGGTGGCATTATTTTTGAAAAAAAATCCAAATTTACCGTTAACCCTCAAGTTTGACTTCTTAGAGGCAATTTTGAATCCGATTTCAAAAATGTCACTATGGTATCAATATTCTTATTTACTCTATCTCATATTTAAATAAATTTTTATAGATTTGGGAGTTAGACGAAAGGAAAAGTATATTGTTTGATTGTTTCTTTATTTTTAAGGCAATTGGAGGCCCTTGACTCTATTACAAAGTGTCCTAGGTTTTTGTACATTGTTTTGATAAAATAGGGAGTAATAGGGGCTACTTGGGGGTTCCGTATTGGTGATGCGATGAGTCTTCATCCAGATACTAGAGACAACCATGTAGGGATCAAAAATAAAAAACTAAAAATAGAAATATAAGTTTATGAATTGTGATATTTATATGGCTGTGAGATTCTCGGTTATGATTAGTTTTACAAGGTTATATCCTTACTTCATTTCATTCCCTTGAGTGTCCTTAGTTTACATTGATATAGTTTGCTCTTTGTTGTTGTTCCCATGAGTAACCTTGTTAATTATTGATTGATATTGCCTCTCTTTTTCATGAGGTACATATGATATTCACATTCAGTAATGCATGTTGAGCATTGACATGGAACTTGGTTTATGAGGCACATGAAGACATGATTTGAAAGGGAACAGGTGTGATATTTTAGGCATTGTTGTGATATAAATAGAAAGAAAGACAAAGTAATATGACATGAAAGGCAATTTGGATGATGTGTGATTTCTGGTATTTCCATGATATCAAATATAATATAAAGGGAAATTTAACCAATGAGTGATTTCTGGTATTTCCACAATATTGAATATGATATGAAAAGACCATGGGTCTTATGTGATGTATGGCATGGTCAATTATATTAATATGTAATACAAAAGCAAGGACTGAGTTGAATTTTTGATATTTATAAGGTACGTGAGACAGACATGCATCATATTACATTACATTGCATTACACGTACATTGACTTGTTACATTATTGATCTCATATTTAGTAAGCATGTCTGATGTGGTGTACCTTTTATCACCCATTTGAAGTGCCACTTATTTGCATATTTATTCTATTGTTAGGATGGTATTACAAGCTCGAGTTGGCTAATTATGATGATAACTAATAAGAAATGAATCTATTAATTAAAAAATAGAAATAAATAGTCTGATCTTGATGAGATTGTATTTAGTTTAAGGAAAAGTTATTACACCAAATATGATTTAGTTTGGTTTCCCTTGATTGCTTCTACTTTCTTATTTGGATATTGTTTCTTGGATATAATAGATTACACCGAGTTCCTATTTTACTACTGATTTCTATTGAGGAGTTAATTACTGTTATCACCCTACGCCCTATATCTATCATTTACTTTTATTATAAAGTGTTGGATTATGATTGATTATCATTTTGGTATCTAATGGATTGTGGTTGGTGTGATGGGTAATTGGTGCTCATCACCACTATATTTTAGTTCCATACTAGGGATACTTGTCGAATACCCGTTGTTTATTTTAGTACTCATTTCCTTTCTTTCAACACTTGTATAATTAAAAAGCCCGACACAACTTGATCATCTCTTTTCAAATCAGGTCCAACGTTTGAGGTTGTGAGAGTTGATTAAGTTATCTTATTTATCCACTAGATGCTCAAACTCTTTATATTTTATGTTGGATCCTATTTGAAGATTATGGATATTTGATACTTACGTATTTATTTTGGCATTGTATTACTGTTTATCTAGAGGCTTGTTCACAATGACAATAATTTTTGGGTAGTTTTGTACTTCAGTTTTGATATTGTATCCTTATTCTTCTTGCTGACTCGTTACTTTTTGAATTTATACTTATAGAATTGTGTAGGATTACCCATCTATGTTGGTTAAGATAGGTTTCATAATGACTTGGGATTTTGGGTCAGGACAATTCAAACTCTAGAGAAGGCACCGATTTAAAGTTTTCAGACTCTAGGGTCATAGCCAACTGTTGCAATGGCTACCCGCATTGATGATTTTCCAATAAGACTTGTTATCTCTTGATTATGGCTAGGATGTTTGTGACAATTGAAGAGATAAAGATGCTTGATAGGTTTATTAGGTCGGGTCCTCTAAAGTTCATTGATGTATCTAAGTATAACACATATGAGTTCTTATTTAGTTGTGAGATGAGTTTTTATATCACGCCTTGAGTCTACACCCTAGATATTATATGCCACTTAGAACCACACGTGGCCCCAAGATAACCCATTTGATTTGGCAACATACAATCTCATACATGGATAACTGATTGGAAGTATAACAAATATAAAATAGTATGATCTAGTATATAAATCTTTCACAAATAGTAAAATGTCCGTGAAAACCCATGAAGCTGAAACTAGACATAATGTTGTGTTTGAAACTCCTATACTAACATGACTGGTGAGTTGTTAGGATAAGCCCCGAGCTAATTCTAGAATACTGAAAACTCAAACTAGGATGACTGAATAAACTATCTGAATAACTAGATAAACCCATAATTATCCTCGAAGTATGAGGATTCACTAATTAGTGTGCTGCTGAAAATTGATATCTTGTTCGTGGGCATAAAAAAGTAGTGCGTGGACCTACATTATAAGAAAAATGCAACACAAAGAGTATGTAGTTAGTACTTCAGATGTAATGATTATGTAGCAATGCACATGTAAAAATATAGTAAATATCAGGAGAAAGCTTAAAGCTAACTATAACAGACATACTGAGTAAAATGGTAATGCATAATAAGTCATGAAAATAAACATCTTGAACAGAAAGACTCATGTATTCAAGGTAAATGAAAGCTCATACTGTTAGAAATAATCTATACTGCAAAATCCATGAACACTATAAAAACCATAATGCAAATTAATTGTAGGAGTTTTTCTTAATCGACATATATTGGTTAGCCCATGATGTCTAACATACTGACCCACATGGGGAGAGTCGTTTTAAACGTTCCAACACATAGAACTACAGATGATTGATCCATAAATTGAGCCTTGTATTCTAAGGGTATGACCCTCTACTAGCAGGTTAGTGACCCTGTCCTATAGTACCACATAGTTTTGGGATTTTAGATAGCACCCTCTACTGACAGGTGGCCCTAGTTCACTCATTACTAAATAATCATCCATAAAACACGTAATATTAATGGCTCAAAATATTGTATTATAACTGTAAAGCATAAAACAAGTAAAAAAATATACTATTTATTGAGTTTCTGAAAGGGTAGAACAAGTTATGCTAACTGAATTATGAGTTTATAATCAAAGGATCAAATCAGGTAAAGATAATTTCTATGAAATGCTGTAAATTTACATTATACTATAGAAAGTTTTGCAATAATCATCAGGTAAAGATAATAAAAAAACATTAATAATTATGGAAATAGAAAATCATGTAAAACTCATATTTGGATAGAAACCCTAGTTCATAGAAATCAGGAATTTAAACTTGAAAACTATAGTTTATGGAAATAAGGATGAAAATATATCCCCATTAAATACCCACATATCGAGTTGGATATAAAAGATTGATATTAAATGCAAACTTTTGATCCTGAGAAGGAAAACCCTAAGACTAACTTGCCTCAGAGAAGCTTTTGTGTTCTAGGGACTTAAGAGAAGATTTTGTGTTCTAGGGACTTCTAACATGAGAATGATTTGGAATTGATCAAATAAGAATTTTATTCTCTTCTTTAGGAAGGATAAATGACACGGGTTTGGCCATAAAATAGTTAGGAATTAACCAAATTTCCTCTGAGTACAGAATTAAAAACTAAGAAATGGTCTTCCATAGATGGTTCAACGACACATGGAATAAGTCATTATTCTAAGGCGATATTGTTTAACTACTTGAAATATTCCACCATTGAAAGTATGAACTACATAACCTATTCCACAACTCATGGAATAAGTTAGATTAGAGCTTTCCATTGGCCAATTCCACGAGTGACTTGACGACTATGGACTCATTACATGACTCTTGGAATGAGTCATAATCTGAGTGACTCTTTTCCAATATTTTGGACCAAGTCCAAAAATGACCGTACGTCTCATGGAATCAATTCTATGAGTCATATCATGACTAGTGAAACACAACGTGGCTCTAGTGGTTTTCACGCAGGGTTTACTACCCGTGGACTGGTTTGATGGCTCATAGATGCACTTTTTATTCGCACATGAGTTGAAGTTTTGATTTTTCATCTGATTTTTCTAAGATAATATTGGTTAAACATGAGAAATGTATGATGTATTATAATATCTCTTCCTTGGGATCATTTTGTCCTTAAATAAAGATTTAGTTTGGGTCTGAACGAGAAATTACTACTAGAACTGATTAACTTAGTACTGAACTAAACATGCACATTATCTTGACCGAACTAAGGGTAAAAAAATATTTCAATATATATGTCACAAATGCATAGATGATTAATTAAGTCAACCATATCAACTCTAAAACCTTCTAAAATCAAATTCCGCATAATATCCTACCAAACAATTCGATTCTTGAACCAACCTCACCAATGGACCAAATATAATATAAGTCAACTATGAGAAAGATTAAAACATAATTTTTCATCGAAAACTAAAAATATCCTAGAGGATCGTTGCAATGTGTAATAACCCTTATGGTTGTTTTTTTGGTGTCTATGTGTTTTAACTATCTTGTTCTTTTCTACAGTTACTTTATGGTATTTATGGTCTATGCAGATAGATGACATGGTTTTCGAGGTGATTGGTTGAGAAATATAAGATTTCTTCATTTTAAAAGATTTGAAAGATGATATGGTTGACATTAGTCAACATTTGTAGAAGTTGAGCTCGTATCAAAATTCTATTGGTGTCGTTAGCTCTAGAACATAATTTTGAGTTAGTAAGACTACTGACTTGAATCCTAATGCATTTATATGAGTTTTGAAAGAGTTTTTTTTTTAATTTTGTAAGTTAGAAAAGAAGAGTTAACCAAATTCAACATTTGATAATAGTAAGCTTGAAATAAAGTTCTGGTAATTTCTTTAGCTTCGAAATGTGATTTTTTATTTGGATGGACTGTTAATTTGGGTTTTATGGTTTTTGGTTGGATTTGATCCATTAGACGAGATGCAGGAAAGATAAAGCTAAAGTTTTAATTTTGATAATATTTGAGATTAGAAAGGTTATTTAGAGTTCTGATGATTCCATCAGTCTAAATGATAATTTTTATTCCATTTAAAGGTTTGATTAGGTTCCCAAGACTTTTAAATGAGTTTTAACTCATTATTTTACAATTCGTAGATTATTATGTTAAGATTTGACATGGGGTTAAGATAACCTCTTTTTGGTATTTTAATAATTTCATTGAGTCTAAATGTCATCTTCAAGCTAGTGGCATATTTGACTTGTGTTTGGGAGGCTCCGAATCAGTTATAGGTGAGTTTTTAAACCTTTTGGGTGTTTTGGTCTTTGTTTAAACATGTTGTGCTGTTTTGGTCTTTGTTTAAACATGTTGTGCCAACTAAAGGTATGTTATTAGTTCTAGAGATAAAAGAATTATTTTGAGACTTTTGAATATTTTAGCATGAATTATAGGACTGATTTATAAAGTTCGGTAAATTTTTTCCAAGTCGAGATTCAATTTTGTATTGTGAAATATGAAATAATTCTTTACCAAGTAAAAATAATACACGACTAGACAAACGAGCATGAAATTAAGTTTTGATTAAAAATTAGGTTCATATCATTATTTTTGATGTATACGATAAAGAATCAGAATTTACCTTTTTGTGAAATATATAGTTGCTGGTATAATTATTTTTTTGGTGCAAAAATTGTTGAAACGGCGTATTTAAACTTCACACTATGTTTATTTAGTATTTTGAGTATATTGGGAGTATTCAAGTACATAATTGAGTGACTTTTGCAACATTCTTCTCGATTTAATAAGGGAGTCCATGATTTCTTCACTATGATTTTCTTTCTTTGTCCGTAAATTTGTTTTAAAATAATGGGATTTTTATTAATATGGATTCTATATTTTAATAAAAATTTATATTTAGGATCTTTATGATATGAGTAAATTGAATTTGACATAAATTTAGTTAATCGTTCTAAACTGTGTATAATATTTAAAATTAGGGATTTCACAGTAAAATTAAAGTTTAATAAATTGATCATTTCAAGGTCTATATTAACTTAATTCTTTTAATGTAATTTTATATTTTTACTCTCTAGGTTATGGATAACATGATTTTGAAGAAAAACTTCATATTTTACTGGGTTTTGATTGTTTTTTTTGTTGATTTTTTGGTCCATATTTTTAAATATAGCAATATGAATATTTATAGATTTATTTTCTTATGAATAATTTATATTTAATCAGATTGAGATTGTTTAGAAGATATCAGGAATTCTAAGGCTAAAGTTTTATTATTTTAGCTTCGAATTAAGGCAAGTTAAGGTTCAATGACTCTTTTCTAAACCGTTTATGTACTTATATGGTAGTTTATGTAATTGAGAGTAATGAGAATATTTGGGGGTGACCGTGTGGTGAGATAAAGAGTATTCTCTAGACTAGTATCTTCTATGATGGGATAGAATAAAAGAAATCATGTGTTGAAAGATTTATATTACTTGAATGTCATGAATTGAGGACTTAATAATTTTTTGCAATGTCAATGTGGGGTATTGATTTCTTATTTACTTGTGATGCCTATGAAGTGGCTTATTTGACATGATATTGTACTTATGAATTATCTATGTGGAGTTTTTATTTGAATTGAGATAAATTACTCTTGTGATTACTTCTTGTAATGACCTTCATGGTTATTTATGAGATATACGCGATGTTTTGTATTATAAAGAATTTCAATAGTTTCCCCAAGTCATTTATGACTTGCTACATCGGTAGTTCGGATCCCTGGCAGGTCAGTTGAGAAATATCTCAAAATTGCCTATTTTAGAGCCTAAAACTAAGTACTCGTTGACTAAAGTCAACTTTCTGTCAAAACAACCTCAGAATTAAATTTTGACTATTCCGTTAGCTTCGTAATGCCAAGAAAAATCAAGATTGACCTCTAGTTCTTACTTTAGAGTTTTTATTTGCAACTTATGCTCATTGGTGGATTTCACTTAAGTTTAAGGCTAGTGTGGAGCGTAGGTGGTATTTTGGTGTATGGAGTGTCGGATTAAAATTCTAACACTTTATCAACTCTGTAATGGTGATTTTAGGCTAGTGGAGGTGCTGGTTTGTTTTCCGAACTTGTCATTGTATTTTCAAGGTGTTGATGGGATTTTTATGATTTTAAGCTTAAGGGTTAACTTGGTCAACATTTTTCCAAAAAAACCTGGTATTCCAATTTTGACTGCGCCGTTGAGTATGGAGTGTTTTTTCTGCTAGGTGTACATAGTTTGATTGCATAAAATGGACTCTTAACGCATTTCCAGTAGTCATTCAGAGTGTTTCTTTCCTTCAATTTTTGCTGTCAAAAACCTTCAACTGGAGCATGTGACTCCTTTTTCATGATCACGATTCATCTTCTAATTACACTTTGCGATCGTGAAGAACTCTCACGCAATCGTGATTCAATTTTCCCCCTGGTACTCTATGAGATTGCATAGCCTATGTACGCGATCACGATGCCTAGGAAAGATACTCTAAGCGGTCGCGACTTGTTATGACACGATTGTGATGAAGAAAATGTCTGGTAGTTTTATAAAATCCATGTACGAATCTTAGTCCTTATTTCTACAAAAAATTTATATTTCTACTGTATTCTTTGCGACAAAACCCATTCCAAACATCCATCCAAGGCTGAGAAAAATTTCTAAATGTTAACCTTTGATGTCAATGCTAGTTGGGTAAGTTTCTTCTTCATTTTACTCCTTGAATTTCTTAGTTTTATCCATTAATGTTCAAAAGTGGTGAAGTTGATGAACTCATGATATAACTCGCATATTTTTGCATATTAGCATATTCTACTATGTAGTATCGTTAATTCATCAAATTCTAACTTTTAATTACATAAAGCTAACATCTTTGACCCCATTATAGTCAAATATGTTAGAGCTATTTTGGAGACCTTCCCCCACTCAAATTGTGGTCAATTTTGGAGAATGGGTCCCTGATACGTTGGAAACCCCATGGAGAAGTTTATTTTCAGTTCCAATGAGCAGGCCCTACAGGCCAAATTAGGCCCAGTCTAGAACTTAGCATAAATTCTACCGTTAGACTCGTATTTACATATGGAATCCTATTTCTCAACTTTTATAGCAATTAAAGTTAGTTTGATATCAGTCGGAGTTGCATTTTTAAGTTTGTAGAGTCTTATTGCCGAACG
>JBDJHY010179108.1:0-12131 GCA_039654485.1 Withania somnifera
ATTATTAAATTCGTCAAGATTAATATTAACATACCCTTCTAATTCATTATCTTCTTCTATTTCGTAATTTTCTTGGAACTCTGCATAATTAAAATCATCGGCACCAACACCCCCATCATATTAATATTCTTGTTTGGGTACTCTAGCATACTAGGTGGAGCGACAGACATACAATTATAATTCCTACTACTATCGGAACCTCTAGAAAAATCGAAACCTGTGTTTTTATTACTAGGATTATTTTCGGGACACAAACTTTTAACACTTTTACCCATTTTCCTTAGTCTATCCATATAAAAAATTATAATGATAAAATTAAAGTAGACAAATAATATAATTGTAAATAATAAATAAATATAAAAATTTAAAAAATAGAAGTAAGAGATGAAACGATTGTACCAAATTGTTGATATCAATTGAACACTTGAAAGTTGAAAACTTTCACTTGATCGCTTGATGTTGCTAATAATTGCTAAATAATAAATTAAGAAATTAATTGTGTAAAATCCACACACTTCTTTAGAAGAAATATTGATAGATATTGAGAGAATTGTTGTGAAAAATAAAAATTTTTGAAGTGGTATTTATAGAAAAAATTTAATTTTTTTTTTTAATAAAAAAGGAAAATTAACCATTTTAAATTGTTGCCAAACGATTCCTAACGTTACCAGGTCGATTTGGTTCGGCCCATGAATCGACCCAGATGACCCGAAATTAAATCAAGCCGGTCCGATCTGGCCGATTTACCAGTACAAACCGTTCCTTTTGACAGATTTAGAATATGTGGTGTTAGCATGTGCACAAACCTAAGAATAATTAAAACATACACACATATTACCTTCTAATTCCATTTCACACTCCCAAATATTCCCTTCTAAGCTTTCAACAACTTTGTCTGGCATCTTGGGTTTTAATATGTCTTCCTTCACATGATCGTACACCGCTAAATATGAATCATATCCGCGCAAGTATTAATGTTTTCAAGCCCTAGGCGAAATCAAAGGGTTACAATTCATTTCTTTATAATTTTCATTTTACTTTTTAGAATTCTAAGATACATTTGAATGGGATCTAGCTTATCTATGCACTTACATTATTAAAGAATTTATTTACACGATTAGGGTAATTTAGCATATTATATCATCAACGAAGACGTATCTAATCACCTGTCATAAGGGAGCTCATCCGGATTTCTTACGTTAGAAAATGTACTGTAAATAGAAGGTCGAGATTATTTTCTTATATATATGATATATGTTGAATACTTTTAACCTTTTCGTGTATTTACTTCTATGTATTTAAATTCCTTTAATCATTATATGGCTTCTGTATTGCTTGTCAATTTAATTATCAATTTTATAGGTTATCAATTAATGCTTTATCATAGAGAAATGAAGACCAAGTCATTGTTATATTCATGAGCATTTTTACTCCTTAATGTGACACCTTCTCAAGAGGAGCCTGTGAGGTATGGTATAATTGTTTTTGTATGATCTATAAATCACAATTTGAGTCAGTAGAATCAATTACTAATATTATGAATGATGAGGGAATTGTGTATATCATATCTTCTTGGAGTATGATCCTATTTAAATTTTATGTGAATGTGAGATGCGTTATGGATCAAGCAGCCCGTTTTAGTGTGACATCTTGTCCAAGGTTACATAAAATGACATTTAGTCTGTAGGTGGTGTTTGGCTGGAGCATTTAATGCCAATGCTTTGGTTCAACGTTTGGTATATTAATATATATTTTTGCTTTCCAATTTTCGAAAAAAACTTTGCGCTGAAATATATTCCATTGGAAGTGTTGAAGACAAACTCTTATGAATTTCAAGCTTTGGGCAACGTATTGCCTACATAACCAGTATGGCATTATGTACGCTTGGAGTTTCTGTTGGAATTTCACTATTATCCATCATTATAAAATAATTTATTTTTGAGTTTTAACACAATAAATTATAAGATGGAATGAACGTTGAACTTTTATTGCAAGTCTAATATGCTTCCAAGTCCACGAGGGTGCAGTGGAATAAATAGATTTTTCTATACTTAATTATTTAATATAGAAATGAATATTGGGTCTAACTTATTATATAAGGTGAAATGACCCTTCAGGTAATTTTTAGTTTTTCTTTTTCTGTGCAAATGAAGATTTTACCTTTCCTCGTAGTTGATTTATATTATTTTGATCCGTTGGTGTGGTTAATTTGAGATTAAGAAAGTTACGTGAGATGTTTTGGGAGTTTTTCTTTCTTTTTTTATCTTGAAAGGAGTTAAGATTGAAATAATTGATTTTAGTCAACACTTGATTATTCGAGGCGCAGAACGAAATTTCTTTAGTTAATTCCATCAGCCCTGGAATGTGGTTTTGATCTATAAAGACATTTGGTTTAGGTTTTTAGGCTTTCGGTGTGAGTTTATGTATTTAGATGAGATTATTTGAAAGTTGAGGTTTAAAGTTTGACTTGGGTCAACATTCTGAGTTAGAGTGCTTGAATTCGAATTTCAACAATTTCGAAATGTGATTTTTGGGTAAGGAGAAGGTTCTGGTGATTTTTCGAGGGTTTCTGAGGCATTTTATTTTTTAAGTGAAAGATTGAGTTAGCATTTACCTTGGAAGATAACTGATCAAGGAAAACCAAAATTCATTTTTTAATGATTTCATTGAGTATGAAATATTGAAATTAGTCTATGCGCATATGTGGTTTTGTTCATGGAATTTTGAATGAATTTTGAGGGCCATTTCGGATGATTTTTGTACCATACCTTGACTGTTGCAATTGTCATTTGGTGTAGTCAAGGAGTAGCCTTCGCGATCAGGTGGGTTTGGCCACGTTCGTAAAGAGTTGGAATCTCCGTTCTCCGAGACCCCGACTAGCTCGTCATATTCATGAAAAGCACTCACAGTCCCGATCTAGATTCCTCCTTTGCCATCGCAAATAGAGGACTAAAATTGCGGAAGTCGAGGTTGGACGGATGTCACAATGGCGACGTGGCCTCCACGATTGCAAAGGACGTTCTGATGGCAGTGACTTAAATGTGTTTTTTTGACTTCTTCTTCCTCACTTTGATATTTAACTTTGTAAACTCATTTTGGAGAGATTCAAAAGGTGTTTGTCAATATTAAATCATTCGGTATGTCTCTAAATTGATATTTCGTGATTCTCCACTAATTATTTCATGATTTTATCTTTAAATTTTAATTTTTTAAATTCAAATATGGAGATTTTTTGTCTAAGCTTTGAAATGATTTTTTGAGATTTCGAAGATCTATTTTAATTCGAATTTCGATGAATTTCACATTGGACTCACAAGGATGGATAACATACTTTTGAAATAAAACTTCAAATTTGCCCTTGGGTCTTGAGTTTGACTTTTTGGTATACCAATATGAATATCGATAGTTTGTTTTCTCACCAGTAATTCATATTTGACTAGATTTGACTCATTTAGAAGCTAACCGGAAGGGCGACGACAAGGTTTGAGTATTTTATCTTTGATAAGGTAAGTTAAGACTTTCTTTAACTCTTTTCCTAAGTGTTTAGGTGTTTTATATTATGTTAATCGTAGGGGGGAGTAATGGATAATATTGGACGTCATATATAGGTGAGATGATGAGCATCTATATGAGTACCAGTTTACTTGTCATGGGTCTAAAAACGAAAATTGAAAATGAAAGAACTATGAAATCGATAATGTCACGACCTGAAATCCACTAGTGATGACACCTATCCTTGCCCCCATGATAGGTCAGTCAAAACTAAAAATAACAATTTTAAAAAATTATAAGTACAAAAAGTTAGTAAGAAGTTTAGAAGATTGAAAACGTAATTATATACTAAAACTCCCAAAATCTGGTATCCACTGTATACAAGCCTCTAGATCAATTTTTTTTATATAAAGTCTTCAAAAAATGTAGACAATGAAATCAAGATAAATTAGACATCAGGTGACTACTGACAGATGAACAACTACCTCTAAATATTTCAAATATGTGCCTCGAATGAGGGATGGGGACTCAAGATGACTCCAACACAACACCTGCACAAAAGTGCAAAACAATAAATAATATCCACCCTATAACAAAAATAAGAACCTACAAACCATCTACCATCTAATAACTACAATCTACAAAAAGTGATATCCAACATCCCAACCAAATGTAAAAGCATATAAATGTAAAATAATCATTATAAGTCAAAATATCCACAGTATATGTAAATAATCTCATAGAAAAGGAATGAATCAAAAGTCAAGTATCAACTTACATCAAATCTCAACAAGGAGTCTCAAGTCATCAACAGTGATCAGTCTCTATAATATCACTCGAACAGGCAAATCAATCAATACACAACTCAGTACAAATACAATAAAATGTAAAAATATTCATGATGCATGTCTGTCCTATCTGTATATACCTGCTGCCAATATAAAGTCATAGTTAGGACCCATGGGGAGACTCATAAGGTCTATGCACCATACCGGTATGGTACCCCATCCATAATAACAATATATTACTAACACAATACTCGATCCATAATAACAATATCATATATGTGTTGTACCTTATCTATAATAATAATATCATACCAACGTGGTACCCAATCTATAATAATAATATCGTATAGACATGGTACTCAATCCATATAATTATATCATACCAACATGGTACCCGATCCATAATAATTATATCAGTTACAATAGAAGAAGTTTATGACAAGCAAAAACAAGGTATATACCCTTACATATCCATCTAGCCACTATAGGACATCACAATATGTCATCATGTTAACATGCCTAAGCCATCATAAGGCAATCACAACACATCACGATTTCATCATTCACAAGCTCTCACCAAGAAGACACCAATCATCGATATAATTAAATAATACAAGACATCACAAGGCAATTACAATATAAATTCATCCTAATACTATAAACTCAAATCAAGGCATCATCACAGAGTAATATTAAATCACAAACAAGTCATCGAAGGGAAATATGAACTAGATATCAGTTATCATTATTATAATATCTCAAAATATTGAAGTAAGGTATTAGCCTCAATCATTAAAACCTAGTTAAGGTATCACAATTCACAATCACCTTAACAAATATTACACAATGTAAGAAATTTATCACATGAATTTCTTCATTTTAACTTGGGATGCTTGACATTAGTAATAGGGTGAATCCTCATTATTTCACCCATATGGTTACCCATAAATAGCCTCATTACTCCCACTTACATAAAACTAAATAAATAAGCACATAAGCCCTTTATAAAAAGATTATTGAACCTCAACTTTCCTCAAAATTAAAGAACAATCGATCACTTTTTGGATTTTTCCTTTTGTAGAGCCTCCAAATAAGCAAAATTTGATTAAAATCACATTATCCACAAGAAAACACAACAATCAACATCCAAAACACCTATAATATGAAGTTTATACAAAAATCCCGCCTTCGATCCCATAAGGGTAAAATCCAAATTTATTTTAAAAATGTGTTACCTATTAAATGAGGAGCCTAAATATGAAGTTTCATTAAAATACAAGTCAAATTCGATGTTCAAAACCATCAAAAACTCATTTTTGAATTTATGAGAAAACCCTATTTTTAGCTTCTAAACCTTCAAAATTGAAGGTTAAATTCATGGTTTAGTTGATGGAAAACAATAAAATTGAGTTTGGAAACACTACCTAATGACTAAGTGTTGAATCTTCTTCTTTAATCATGCCAAAATTGATAAAAATCGTCTAAGGTTCTAAAATGAGGGACTTACTGATGTGATGGCATTTGACGTCACATATCGCACTTAAAACCATGAAAAAATAGATGTTCTTGAGTAACTCTTGTATAATTTGATGCGTTTTCTTTGTGTTTTTAGGTTAAGTTTACTTTCAAAACTCTGGAGAAATCGCAGAAAAAAGTAGAATTCTAAAGATAAATTGGACATTTAGTCCAACCTTGGACGACACAGGGAAAATCAATTGTTTAAGAAAACTTCTATCGTCCAAAAATGAATGGTTCGTCTGGGTCCTGGATGAACCATCCAAAGTTTCCATCCAAACTGTTGATTAAGAGGAAATGGAGGATTGGACGAATCGTCAAACCTTGGATAGCTCGTCCAACTTGGTTCTGCCCAAGTGAAAGTCAATTGTTTAAGAGATGCAACAGGTGGAACAACAAATGACTCGTTTGAGGAGAGACGATTCGTCCAAGGAGCTGCCCAAGCTTAAGCGAAAAGTACTTCCAAGTTTCTAGTATTAAACTTGTACCGCTGTACTATAAATAGGTGTATTAGGTTATTTTATTAAAGAGAGTTCTTATTACAGTTAATAGTTCATAGCTTATCATAGTTTAACGGTTTTTTGTACACATTATTCTCTCTAAAAGAATATAAGAGATTTTTTCATTATTGAATATAATCTACCATCAGTTTGAAGAATATTTTATTGGTACAATATCTATTAATTATTCTTTTTACTATTGTGTAATCGCAATCATGAGTAGCTAAATCCCCAACACTAGGGTTGTGGGGTTCATGGGTGAAATAAATCTAAGTTTATAATTCTAACACGGTTCTTGCATCTTAATAAGTGTATTAGAACATAATCTCTATAAATTAACTATTTTTGGTGGGCCTAGGTTTAGTTAGTATTACCCGTATGATTAAACCTATGAGTTAAGATTATAATAAGAAATTCAGAGTGTTAACCCTCGCCTAATGATTATTACTATAATGAGGGTAATTATCTTAAGGTTATTATGATATACATACTACACTCTTTTACAGCCTAAGAAGGTATAAAAGAGATTTATCTAGGATCAAAGGTTGAAAACACTAAGACGAATAACGTTGTTGCTATAAATAACCATACACTATGAAAGCTTGCAAGCCCATTAAAGTTTATAATACGAAGATTTTTCAAAAACCTGGGGAACATAATTCTAGGTTTTTCTCATTACTTGAAGTCCATTGCAATGTACGTCAATTGATATTTGAAGTCTATTGAAAAGTGTTATCATTTTAATAAACAATCCCCTTATTTACTTTTATGTATTTTGGAAATAACTGACTAATTGATTAAATATTGTCATTAGACCTGAATCTGAACCATATTCCTTATGGGATCGACCCCAATCTTGTTGGGTTCTATATCTAAACAACGAAGGTTTATGCTTCTTCTAAAGGTATAATTTGAGCATTATCAAATTTTGGCGCTGTTGCCGGTTACAATTGTCAGTTAAGGTCACGTGTTACTATTTGTCATTTATTCTTATTTCTAGTTTTACTTTTTTTTTTGTTTTGGTCTACTATAGGGTGTCAAGTAGTTTACTCCAAATACCTGAATCTACCACCATTCGATCTAGAGATTGCTGTAACAGTGAGAAGTATGAACTTGTAAAAATGATGCATCACTACTGTACCTTGAACAACTGTATCTAAATTAGTCGCCCAGAGTTAACCATCTAATTGCGCCTCCTTGACCTCAATTCGTGAGGAATAATGAGGTGTACGATGATGATGATGATGTAGACCTCGATAGAGCTGGTGCAATAGGAGTAGTTATTTTACTTCCTTTAGCACTGGGCAGCAGGTTCAAATCACTAACCCTATGATCTATCTCTTAACCATTAAGGGGATATTAAGAGGTGTAGAGGTGAAAACCCCTACTTTATTTAAAGAACTTCACTGCCATCTGTAAATCTTACAACCTGCCAAGAGTGAGTCAGAATGCCATTCGCCTGAGGCTATTTCCATTAGAGTTGTGTGGAGAGGCCACTATGTGGTTAGATGACTTGCCTTCAGACTCTATAGCTAATTAGGGAGATCTAAAAGGGCTTTCCTAGAAAGGTTCTTTTCTCCCTCTAAGTTGTTATTACTCCGAGATAAAATTACTAACTTTAGGTAGAAGAACGATGAGGCACTGCACAAGGTCTTGTTGAGGTTTAATAATAAGATCAAGCAATGTCCCACTCATAGCTTGGGAGATCATTATTTTAAGGAGACATTCAATAGAGCCCTGAATGCACCTTCAAAGTTGGATACAGGTGGTACAAATAGAGTATCATATATGTCTATTTAATATGCCCAAGTGCCATAGGACCTTGATAAAGTGACCAAGAATAACCAAGGGTGTCATGCTTGAGAAGAAGAGGTGTCTGATGGTATAAAAATGGAGACTAAGTGAAGCCACGCCGAAGAGAAGAAGAGAGAGACCAAGATATGGCCCACCTAAAAACTCTGATAGACCTGACGTCTAAGATACTATTATGTGGAGCTATGAAAAGGTGAAAGTTATTTATACCTATGGAAAGATGGTATGATGGTAATCAATCATACTCCAAGGAGGAGGCAAGGTATGTGCAGAATCAGTAGGGTTTCTATCAGGGAACTTAAGGTCGGAACTTTAATTGAGAATATTTTCATGAAAGAGGAGATTATCATAATAGGGAGCAGAATAGTTGGAGGAATAAGGATGCATATAATAAAAATATGAGGGTGTATATCTACTACCATGATATCGTTAGAGAATGACAGGAACTTCAAAAATGGAAGAGATATTGGCTAATGTGCTTCAGAAGGTAGAATTATCTGATGAAAGATTGGAGGCGATGAATATGAGGATATCTAATAGTGATTAGATAAATGTTAATAATTCCATGTCAATAAAGAAACTGGAGTTCCAACTGGGGAAGATGTCTATCTCTTTGAACCAGAAAAAGGGCAGTGATACGACACATGCTCCAAAGAATAATGTCTATTGCATGGCTATCACCACAAGAAGAATGCATTGTATAACTCGAAGACAACTATAGAAAAGAATTAGGTTGCTATAAATTAAACCACAAAAAATATATGGTTGATGTGAATGAGAATAGACTCAGGAGAGGAGTAAATCTATGAGAAAATTAGGTAAGGAGGAACCAGAACAGGTGACCGAGATGCCAAGGCCACCACCGCCGTTCCCTCAAAGAATAAAGAAGAAAGTTGAGGATGGTCAATATAAAAATTTACAATTTTGAAACAAATGTCCGTGAATGTTCCACTGGTCGAGGCACTTGAACAAATGACAGATACACTAAGTTTATTAAAGACTTCTTAACCAAGGAAAGACCAGTCTTTTTTATCCTAAAGATAATATTCATCATTGTGGGGCCATTTCATCCAAATACTTGGAGCAAAAGAAACAATATCAGGGAGCATTCACAATTCCATGTACTATTAGAATATTCTATTTTGCTCGAGCAATTTGTGATTTGGGTTCTAGTATTAACTTGATGCCATTAGAAATTTATAAACAGTTTAGCTTAGAATCCCCCACACCAACGACAATGTGGATTTTAATGGTTGACAGATCAGTCAAGAAACAAGTTGGAATCTTATTTGATGTACTTGTCAAAGTGAACAACCTCATCTTTCCTACCGACTTTGTTATTATAGACTGTGATGTTGACTTTGAAGTGCCCATCATTTTGGGTAGACAGTTCTTAGCAACTGGAAGAGGTTTAGCAGATGTCGAAAGATAAGAGATGAAGTTTTGGCTGAATAATGAGGAAGTAACATTCAACTTTTGTAAATCCATGAAGCAACCAAGGGATATAAGTGTAGTATCTATTATTGAGGTTGAATGGAATGATGTAAGAGAACCATACATTAATGAGTAGTTGTTCGTTGAGCCATTAGCAGCGGTAGTGATTAATTTTGATGATGAACGCATGGATGTGTATGAAGAAACTGTAAATGCTTTGACAGGAGTTGGATCTTACACATATGATCCAAGAGAACTTGTCTTATAACTACAGAACAGGCTGATGCCACCAACGAGACCACCAGTCGAAGAACCCATAATATTGGAACTCAAAGCACTCCCAAGTCACTTGTAATATACATTCTTGGGAGTCGATACACTTTTACGTTCATTATTTTTGCATATATTATAGATCAGCAGGTTGCAGTGTTAGTTCAGATTTTGAAAAAGTCTAGAAAAGCCATAAGATAGACTATCACAGGTATTATCGATATCTAACCAGGAATTTTCTTACATTGCATAGAGTTAGAGGCTGACTGTGTTCTTAGAAGGGAACATAAAAGAAGACTAAACCAACCTATGTAAGAATTTGTCAAGAAAGAAATTATTAATTGGTTGGATGCTAGTGTTGTCTATCTAATTGAAAATAGCAAATGGATAAGTTTGATACAGAAAGGGGGGCATGACTGTGGTACTAAATGAGAAAAATGAGTTGATCCCACTAAGTCCAGTAACGACTTAGAGAATCTACATGTACTACAAGAAGTTGAACACTTTTACTCTAAAAGGCCACTTTCTAATGGATCAGATACTTGACCAACTTGAAGGGCGGGGCATATATTTCTTCTTAGATGGTTATTCTGGGTATAACAAAATCACCATAGCCCAAGAGGATCAGGAGAAGACAACTTTCAGCTACCCTTATGGTACATTTTCTTTCAAACGTATGCCCTTTGGATTATACAATGATCCAACCACATTTCAAAGGTGCATGATGTCTATCTTTTCTGATATGGTGAAAGACTCTCTTGAATTCTTCATGGATAAATTTTTGATAGTAGGTGACACATTCGATGATTTTCTAACTAATATGAGTAATGCCTTGCAAAGATGCATTGATATTAACCTGGTTCTTAACCGGGAGAAATGCTATTTTATGGTAAGAGAGGGTATTGTTCTGGTTCAAAATGTATCGGTAAAGGGTATTGAGGTAGATAAATCAAAGGTAGATGTGATTAAGAATCTACCTCCCCTGATCTCTGTCAAGGGTGTGAGAAGTTTCTTAGGCCATGCTGGTTCTACATAAGGTCTTATTGAAGATTTTTCAAAAATTGCTAGCTCGCTATTCAAACTTCTTGAGAAAGAGGTTGAGTTCTTATTTGATGGAGCCTATATGAAGGCATTCGATGGGCTCAAACAAAAATTGATCACAACACCGATTATCATTAGCCCAAATTGGGCAGATCCATTTAAGTTGATGTGCGATGCTAGTGGTATGGCACTTAGTGTTGTGCTTGGGCATAAAAGGGATAAGATTTTTCATCTAATTTATTATTCTAGTAAATTGTTGAATAAGGCACTAAAGAATTACACTGTTATTGAGCAAGAGCTTCTTGCTGTAGTAAATGCTTTTGAGAAGTTCAGAACTTACTTTATAGGCACAGAAGTGGTGGTGCATAATGATCATGCAGCCTTGAGATATCTCATGGACAAAGGAAATGTAAAACCGAGTATAATTAGCTGGGTATTGCTTCTATATAAATTAGATTTTTAGGTGAAAGACGACCTATATAATAATGGAATATGGATTATAACTGACTAGCTATTCACTTAGTTTTAGGGTCATAATCATTATGTAGTAGAGATTAAGACCTTATAATGCAATCACATTCTCTTATCCAAATTATGTTTGTTGGTTAATTGGTCACATTTTATTCATGAAATTTCTTGGATTGGTAATTAGTCCAGATATAGAAAAAATCAAGGTTTACCAAAAGTGGTATATAAGGTGTACCTAGTAAAACTTACAAGTAAACCATATATAAAGATGACGATTAGGGTTGGTGTTTTAGCTGATCAACTCTCAAGATTAGAGGTAGATTGTAATGACCCTCATGGTCATTTATGACAAATACGCGATATTTTGCATTCTAGAGCATTTCGGTAGTGGCCCCAAGTCATTTATGACTTGTTGGGACTGACAGTTCGGATCCCTTGTGACTTAGTTGAGAAATATATCAAATTTTTATTTTAGAGCCTAAAACTAAGTACTCATTTAATTTCGTGCCTTCGTTTGAAAATTCTGCAGTTGCAAATTCTCTGCAATAAGTGCGATCGTGGTAAAAAAAAAGTTTAATTAGTGCGAACACGCCCTGTCGTAACTAGTTAAAAAGAGGAGAAACTCGATTTTTCAATTATTTTTCAACCCTTTTCCCAATTTCTTCTCTTGTCCTTTCACGATTTTTTCTGGGGAATTTCTTCAAAATTTGTGAGAAAGTTTTTCAAGATTTCTTACATCGTTTCCCGCTATCGGTAAGTTTTCTTCTCTCTTTTCAATTCTTTAAATCCTTAGTTTCCACCATTAATGGCA
>JBDJHY010179119.1:0-12131 GCA_039654485.1 Withania somnifera
AATTCGAACCAGATGATCCTTGAAACTTGTACTTGATGAATTTCAACTTTTCAACCTTCAATTCTTCCTCAATTTTCTAGAATTTCAAATCATGTTCGGGCTCAACCATTTATCAATGTTAGAAATGGCAAACCAACTCGGAATCAACTCAAATTTGAGATACATGACCCAAATTACCAGGAGAACAATTCCTAGTAATAAAAATCAATAAAACAACACAAATTTTACTTGTATCAAAGTTTTTGGGAAATTTTGAAAATTTTAAATTTTGAATTTTTTTGTGATTTTTGAGTTTACAACCTAGGATTGTAATTCATTGAAGCGAATTAAGAGCTTAGGCTTTGATACCAAATGATATGATTCATCCTGTGATGTTCGAATTAAATAGACATGGAATGAGAAAATGAAAATAAAGGATATGTGGATTCTTCAAATTCGAGAGAAATCAAAGAATCCGGGTATAACTAACTAACAAATAAAACTATTGATTCATCCAAAATAGTAACAACTCGATGATAGATTAAGAAACAAAGTTGAAAGAAATTATCAGATACACCCACTCCTAAACTCTCTTGAAAACGCTCGACGCTCAATACAACACGACGCCTTTAAACTATGACTAACTACCTACGTGGCTAACAATCACTAAAAGCTAAGAACAAACTAAACAAAAGGCTTTTACAAGAAATTGTTTTCTTCCAAATTATCTAAAGCCCTAAGCAATTCAAATGACCCTCTATTTATAGAGGTCTAAGTTTCATTATTATACTTGGGCCCAAAAGTTGACCCATAATGACTAATTTAAAGTTATCTTCTAAGTGCGGGTTTGCCTCTTTTAGCTCTCGATTGTGCACTTTAAAGCTGCATTTGGTGCGTCTATTGAATCCCTAGCTTGGGTAATCCTGACTAGACCATGAAGTATAGGTTTAGTATGATTGGCGCTACCCGATATCATATCACCAGGGGCGTTAGAGATAGTGTACCAGGAGTATGTTATTAGTGTGCAGAGTTGGATTATTTTCTGAGAGTTATCCTCAATGTAAGACTCCCAAGGCATCGTTACCAGAACAACTACTATAGAAAGTACCAACAATAATTCGGGGACCTAGGGGAGGTGGTTAGAGGGAAAAATTTGAGGATCGCCCGAGCGGGGCCCTTCAGTAGCTGTGTGCGATCCTAGACAGGGTTGAGGTGGAAGCCTCAAATGATATTGTGACTGGTATACACTTGACTGTTGCTTTTTGTCCTTGCTTTATTTTGATTTTGAATCTTCATTACTTTATGTCTTTTTTACTTTACTTAGCGGCTGATGTCTATATAACGGATGCTTACATATCTTCTGAGTGTTATTACATCTATGGTAAGGGCCCTAGCATTGGATAAAGTGTTTGGATAATGTATGATGTCAATGCGGGGCCAAGATACACTAGATGACTTGGGGAGTTATAAATATACTTGGTCAAGGTTCTAGTTACCTTACTTTTATGTAGTTTTGGACTATTTCTTCATTATCGTTACCATGGATGTGCCTAGTGTACCTCGGTTGAGGGATGGGGAGACCTTTTGGGCGCTTACCAAATTGGGATTTTCTTTTCTCATGGGCTTGTAGGTTGGGTTCCTCTAAGGCACTCCTTAGCCCTTGTGTTACATGTTTCCTTGATATTTCCTTTACCAATATTCCTTGTATTTTTATGGGATGGGTGTTTGAGCATGAGATAGTGTAACAGTCTTGATGGGTGGTCATGTCCTTATAGATGTTTCCTAGAGTAGGCCGGTGTCATAGGTTATTTGGATTGGGGATCTTTTCACTATTTCATTGCTCTATATAGTTTGGATATTAGTTGATTTATGACGGGAGGCTGGCTAGGTGTTATCTTATAGTTCATGTTTTGACATGTTTTTTTTTAGATTACGGGGTAAAGCTCTTATAAAGTTGGGTGTTGTGTGTATACTTGGGGGTGTAGGTTATGCTCAGGAGTAGAATCTTGGTGGATAAGTTCTCCTTGAGGTAGACTAGTTTTTGGAGTCTATTCCTCTTTGTTTCATTGTGGTCTTTCACTTTATGAGCTTGGTTTTTGAGATGAGGTCCAATAGGGTTGGTTATAGTGAGCTTTGTAGTTTTGTGGTTGGTTCAGCGGTTGTGGTTTCTGTTAGGTGTTAGCAGTGTGGATGCTAAGTTGAGGTCCAGTAGATTGTTGGTTTTTGATCAGTATGTGTGAACTACCAGCATGGTTTTGCAATAGTAGTTAGTTGTGATCTGATTCTGAGGTATGTTCTAGTAAGTTAGCCAGTTGGTTATTGGTTTGCCTGAGAGGATGTGCAGTGGCCTTTTTGTGGAGATGCTGGTTAGCTAAGGCTTAGAGGGGTCCCAATAGAATTAATTTATTGTACATTCATTTTCTATTTGGTTAGGTTTTCTGAGGTTTTAGAACGGGTATGCGATCCCAATATGTCCTTACAAGTTCGAGTCTTCAGGTATCTTTCCTCCCTTGATTTTTGAGTATGAAAGTCCTTTCAATGGTAGATGATTCAATGATTCACCTGGTCATTTCCTTCCTTTTATGCCTTTTCTATGTGTTAGAGTTGTCTGCTAGTTGCCCCAAGTCATATATGACTTATCGGGACCGGTAGTTGGGCTTCCTGGAACCGTTTCTGCCCTTTATCCCATTTTTCCTGTTTTAAAGGCTTCAATTTGAAATTGGAACTTAAGAATGAATTTTTAGTAAACCTACTCGGAATTAAATTTTGATAGTTCCATTAGCTCTAGAATTTTGACCTTTGTCTAGCGAGACCTTTAGTTTGTGTCGCATGGTTTTTATTTTGAGCTTGAGCTGAATTATGGAATTTTAGGTCATTATTAGTTGAGAATTGGACCGTTAGTGTTTGGTGATCAAAGTGTCATAATGGGATTCTAACACTTCTATCAACTCTGAAATGGTGATTTTAGGTTGGACAGTTTATTGGCACGTTCTTGGGGTCCAAAGAGCATTTTGCGGGCCATGTGAGAAGAGATATTTTGGTTGATTTTGGTTCAGTTTGGCTAGGGATCTCTTTTTTCTTAAACAATCTCGTATGGTTATTTCGATGATTCTTTTGAGTCATAAATGTCGATTCCATACTGTGTGTAAATTTTATTTGCTAAAATCGATGCTCAATTCTATTTCGAGCCCTCGTTAGGAGTTTTGGAATTTGCTGACAATAATTATTTTTCTTTCAATATTGCAAGAACAATGACTTCATTGAGATCATGTAAGTTTCGGTCTTGATTGCAGAAGGATATTTTCTTGTTTTTCATGATCGCGTAATGTAGGAGCTTGATAGCAATTCTTTTGGCAGGATAGTATGAGTCTGGGAGATTGTTCCTCAATTGTGTGAGTTATGGCTACGATCGCGATGAATTGGGGTTTGGCTCATTGTGATCTCATGGTTTATAGCCGTGATCGCGATGAGTTGGGGTCTAGCTCATTGCAATTTGTGAGGTACTTGGAGCGATCGCTATACAAGTGACATCTTCTATAAGTATCAAATTTCCAGCATTTTCTTCATACTTCCAATCTTCGATTTCCCCTTCAAAACTCTGTTTTGATGATAATTTCTTGGGGAATTTTTGGTGCATGCTCGTGGAGCGTTTTAGAGTTTTCTTTGTTGTTTTTATAGATCTGTTCTCCTTTCTTTCTTCTCATTATTTTGTGCAATATTTAGCACTATTTTCATAACCTTGCTTTGTCCAACTAAGGACCTCTCGAAGGTCCATTTATGTTTATTTTCAAACCACGTGTTCATTGAGCTAAGGACTTCATGGCGATATTTTTAATTTATATTTTTGGGTTGTAGGGACCACGAGCCTATTTTTAGGCCCGATTTCTGACCCAGTTTGTATTGTGCAATATGGGTCTTAAACTTCACCTCTTGACCAGTTGATTGTTTTTTGGTAGTTTTGGGTTGTTTCATGAAATATTCAGGCCATTCAAGATGTATACGCAACTTGTGGGAGCTTTTAACCGGCGTCAAGGTCGGCTATGTTTCCTACTTTCTAGACTGAGTTTATAGTAGGTACTTATCGATTTCCATCTAGTTAGTGGGTTGGATGAGTAGTTAGTATGCCTTTATTTCTCTTTTCACACTTGTTTACCCTTTTTGGGGCCTGTGTGGGTCCATAGTTGGCTGTAGACCGCGATTAGTATACCCGGCCTACCGAGGTAGCTATTTGGTTGTAGTTTTAGTGCTTGGCTATTTTTTGTTGTTCAGGTGAGGTGTATGCCTAGATGATGGCTTCTGGACTTCCCTAAATTTCAAGTGTGCCTTCTATTTGTCTTGGTTGTCTTCTCGTGCATGCATACCGTGGTGAGGTTGAATGGACAGGCCTCGTGGGGTGGTTTACTATCTGGCAGGGTTAATGGCTATGAAAGAAAGGTTCTTTTATGAACTAAATTTAAAATGGGGTTTTATGACTTATTTTCCCATGACCACAAGATGGTATGGGATATTTTGGTAAATATATAACTGGAACTTGGTTTTCTTATACTATGGGGTCATAGAGGCGGTGAGGGGCCTCCAATGTAGTGCTCAGAGGTGGGACCTCTTGGTAGGGGTAGGGCCTATAGTACGAACTCTGGAATGGGGTTACCAGTAGGGCATGGTTCCAAGATTATGATTTTTGAGGTTCTACTTCTAGAGAGATGACTACCGGTTTACGGAGTTCGCCATATTTTTTTTGGAGTGAGTGTCACGGTGGGCGAGGCTTGGCACAGTGGTTGGGATAGAACCTCCAGGGCTTCTAGTTCAATTGTGTTAGTTCATTTCTATCCTTTTACATTAAACCTCTTTTCACTTATTTGTTCCTTAAAGGCTAAAGAGGGGAGTCACGCTTGGTCTTGTTTCCCTATTTGTGCCTACTGGCCGGGTGGGGTGTCAGGTAGATTATGTTTGTTTCTTTTTTGTATATATCCAGTGATGGGATGGGACACTACTTGGATTTTTCTGTTATTTGCTTTTCCTTTACGCTTACGCTTTTATTTCCCTTATTTACCTTTTTTCTATTATCGGTTGAGTTGAGATGGATACTAGGTATATTTTTGAGGACTTATGAGTTTAGCTAGGGGTAGTAGATGCATCATGGCAAGGATGAGTACTTAGACTTACGTTAATTTCTATAATTCGATTTCCTTATAGCTATGCCTTACCTTTTGTAACATTTTGCTTATTTTCTTCTGATTTGTTTTACTTACTCACTGTATCTTACTTGTATTTGATTGATCCCGGGCAACCAATGATTCCTACTGGTACATTGGGTTGTTCGTACTCATGCTACACTTCTGCACCATATTCATGGTGCAGATACTAGAGCGGGTCATCCCAGAAGACAAGATCATGCAGAGTAGGTGTGCTAGTGGACTTTGGAGACTAGGGTGAGCTTCTAGTGTCTAGGCTGAACCTATTCTCCAGTTGTGTTAAGATTTTGCCTTATCTTGTTCAGGGCTAACTGGTCTTTTAATTTACCTCCTATTTGAACGGTTGTATATTATAGCCTTGGTTACTATTATGTAGCTAACTCCATATTGTCACAGTCACCAGTTCTGGGAGATGTTGTATACATGTATTTTTGATGTATATCTATTTCTTCTTAATGTTTTCTACTTATATTACCATTGGTTAGATGGTATCAGCCCATTTCTTATCACTCTGGACTAGGGGGGTCGGCTGGCATACTGGTGGGACTGTAGGCGCCATCATGATCTATGTTTTGGGTCATGACAAGTGACCCATAATACCACACTGAGAAAACATCCCAGATGACCCACCCTTAAGAGAACTACACCTTAAACCTAACTAAACACCATAGCCTGAAGACCCAGATCCATATAAAGACTTCCTTGGAGATGGTGCACTAAACCCGATGTATCTAGCTCAGAAACCTGAAGAGAGCACCTGCCTACTAGACTTACTATGAGAGAACTGTTGCTGACCACAACCCCCTGAATGGGACCCCCTATAACTACCTTGCTTCTCTGTATGTTCTCGCTGCGGTGACATGACTCGTGGAAGAGTGACTCCATAGACCGGGCATGTCCACAACTGCTTGAAATGAACAAACATTAGAAACTAACAATGTAACTCCCATATGGAGTCTATCCCTCAAACCATAAGAAAATCTACAGAATCCTCTACACCATATAGGGATAGTTGATGAAAATGAGCCTCATACTTAGCAGCTAACATCGAGCCCAACTCAAGATGTATAAGGTCATCTCTTAACCTATCATGATCAACTCACAATACAAACTTCCCCATCAATACCTCATAAAACTCCAACTAAGTTAGTTGTGGTGACCCTGCTAGTCTGCAGGTCATCAAAGTTCTCCACCACTACTTTGCCACACCACGCATCTAATAGGTGATGTAGGTGACACCATGAGACTCTAGAACACTGGGTTCCTCAAACTTTCCTTAGACTATGATACAAACTAGGGAGCACTATCCTCCGAACTTTAGTAAACTACAACTGAATTGACGGTACTGGAGGAGGAATCATAGCCACTAGATGCAACCCTAAGCTAGAAGTACCCAAGGCTTCCCTCTTGGAGGATGTCTTTGCCCCGTCTGCCAAAGGATCTCCAAACACATTAAGTAGCTGCCAAACGATAGTGCAAATATCTAGTATAGATGATGGAACTTGTAATGGAGGTAGAGAAGGTTTTACAAGTATTTCGGGGTAATTGAGGTCAAAACAGGATCATAACACCATAGGGTCTATTAGATGGTCATGCACTGAATCCCAAAATGTTGGGTTGGATGGATCACCATCGTCTGCAAGAGTAAATCGAGTCTATGGTATCTGCAAAAGACAACAAATATGATTTCTAGGATACACGCATGACATGAGGTCCAAAAAGAGGGTCAAGTTCCTAACATTCAACCATAGCCTTCTAAAGATAGGTTACGAAGGTATCCGCACTGATTTGCAGGACTCTACTAGACAATTGCTCTGAACATTGAAAGCATTCAAAACCTTAGCTTTGATACAAATATGGTCATGACCTTATTTCTTGAATCATGAAGGCACCTATTATCAAAATAGAATTTTATTTTTAACTTTTTATTTATTATTTATCGTGAATGAGAGAATCACTACACAGTATGCCCGATCGACCTATTTTTTTATTTTAAGCCCCGTAAACCCCTTCCCAGCTACTAGATCACTCCAATTCTTTGGGTACTATAGACCCTATGCAATCTATTTCAGCAGAGTTATTTACCTTCAGTAAGAGAACCAACCTTGTAGCCTAGATCCGTAGCGATGGTCTACGAAAGGAGAAAAGAAAAAGTTGATGAAGTGAGGAAAGTGCAATAATGTAACAAGGATCAAGAAACCTCCTGAGACCTGTTATTAATGTTTACAGATCTACTAAAGTACAAATAATAAGGTATTTGAAAATAAATACCAAGCCTATCTCTAAATATGCAAAAGAGAAAAAATATGAAGCCGAAGAGATAAAGGACACAGATGGATGTGAAACACTCACCCTATATCTCCAAAAGTATTAGCGAGGAGGCACAATTGGATAAATCAATGTTGGGCACTAGTACTCGAATTTACACCAGGGGATACAAGTGTATTATGAGTAGAAGTCACCAAATCAACCAATACCCAATAGGATTTAAGGGCCACTAGGCACATAACTAATATAAAAGAAGTAAATAACAGTAGAAAGAAAATTGGTCAAGTAAGTTGTTAAACATAGCACAAGAGGCTAGGTACTCAGATAAAATCAATAAAACAGGTAGTATACAAATAAAACTAGCTTAACCATATGGTAGGATCATAGGTAAGACTAGAAGGATGGACCCGGGATCCATGTACCACTACAATAATAATAACGATAAGGTCAGACCGAATAGATAGAAAATAAATAAGTGGGAAATTAGGTAGTGTACCAGTAACCTCAAGGTAAGGAAGGGGAGGGTCTAACAAGTACAAATACACACAAATAAGCACACAAGATATGGATGACCAGCGAGTAAAAGTCTACAATTAGAATTAAAAATAAATAAAGCAGTAATAGAAGATAAAACCCTTCTAATCCCCCACAAGAATGGAAGAGTACACAGAAGTCATGCTCACTCATACGACAACCCATACTACTATAAAGTATATAGAGAAAACAAGCATGAAAAAGTAAATTTATAGAATCAATGATGCTTAGTTCTTGTGTACGCTCCCCCTACGACACCTGAAGTACCAATAGGTAGTACCTATAGAACGGAATTCCCCCGAATTCTTCTACTCCACCGTAGACCTCTCCTTTGACGTGCCAGTCTCGAAATGGTATGCTCTACAGAGGTATGCCAACTTCATGGAGAAATGCCTAGCATCAAAATATCCTTACATATTGATATCACAAAGCCTTAGGGAGGTCCCCATACTAGTATTCAATGCCTCAATATATAAGTATCACTATAGCATAAGTCTCGTCAACTCAGTCCCACATGCCTTAATATCTCAGGGAAAACTAGGTACCGAACTAATAAGTATAAAATAGTATAAAAAGGATGTAATGACTTTCAAAGTACCATCATAACTAGTAGGCGGAGGTACTCGGTACCAGGGTGTGAAACCTATTCTAAAACCAATAGGAAAGATAGTATCGGGTGCTCGGTATGATTCTGAGACTAAAACATGTGGAAAATCCAATTTTGTTATCATTGTTATTAAAATGCCATTTTATTTCAATTTGATCCATTTCATTCTTCATGATATGAAAATCGGATTCCGAGACCAAAAGTGTCAAAAAATGGTGAAAATGGACCCTCAGCCCCAAATGCACTCTCAGAAACTGAACCTTATAGCTCTTACAATATATGAATGCAACAACATAAGAAAAATCAAAACTAACTTATGCCCTACATGGATTCAACTAAACTACATCTAGAAGTACAAAACTTCAGCCCAACCCAAGGGAAAACCCCAAAAGCCAACGCACGCATCAGCATTCTACTACTTTCATAAGTCACCATACAGGTATCACAAGGCCAATTCTAGGTTGGAGGCATCGTATTACACCCAAAGCTGACAAATAGAATGAGATGAAGTAGAATAGAGAAGAGGTACAGGTTCACGGTGTAGACCTAAAATCTCCAACCCATGGATGCTATTTAGCCAACTATAAATGTTATGTACCAGAGTAATCCCCATGAAGCCTACCTATTTTTCAGTGAATAACATGTTGCAGCTCACAGATATCAACTCGACTAATAGAAAATGATCTTAAATAACTCTAAAGCTGGAGAAATACGAATCTACATATCAACGTGTGTTTAATGATTTAAATTATGCTACACTCAGGGTCGGGCCAAAAATCAAGCCTAAAATAGGCCTATGAGACCCGCTAACCAAACTTAGAAATAAACTTCACCACGGAGTTCTTGACATTTTTAGGAACTCATGCTCTAAAATTTAGCACATTCTGAGAAAGGGGAAAGGACACCAAATGGTTGGAGAATAAGAGAAATAAAATGCAAAATTTTACATAATTTACACTAAATAATAGAGGATTAACGTTCCAAAGGAAAACGGAAAACCAAATACAGAGTAGGACATGCTCGAATGCACTAGCTACAACCAAGCACTAGATGAAAATAAAGGATTTACAAGGACTATGAAGGTTGATCACAAGGTCATCAATGGAGGATAGTACATTGTTTTTGGAGATTAAAGAGGGAAAGTTTACCCAAAATGAGAAGAAAGTAGAGGACCTTGATGGGGAAAGGTTTCCTAAGATTGGTATGTAAGATAATAAGGAATTTATGGTAGATAAAGGGTTAGAGAGAGAGAGTAAAAGGAATGTATTTTCTTAAATCCTTAGGAAATGAACATATATGGGCCTAACACAGTAAACCATGATCGCTCTAGGGTGTGATTGTGGTAAATGACTACAAGATAGGTAAGCACAATCATAGTGGGATAGCGTGATCACGTCAAAAGGACACTGTCATAGCTATGGTAGAGTCATAGCTCTAAGATAGGACCTAGGCAATTAGCGTTATCGACTTTAAGGGAGTGTCATTGCCTAGAGGGGAAGGGATAGAAATTGCTCTATCAGTGCTACAAGAGCGAGGTTATTCTAATATGGGGAGTTATTAATTACTGCTATTAGCATTGGATGGTATGATCCCTCCACCTGAGATGGACAACCTGGTGTAGTAATGTACCAGAAAACTAACAAACATCAAAACTTCAAACAAGGCCTCCAGGCGCACCCAAGACCTAAAATGCACAAAAAAAATACTGAAAACACACCCAAAATAACATTTCGAATCCAAAAACACAGTCAAAATTGAGATACAAAGTCACTTAAAAGAAGTGTTGACAAAGAAAACACTTAACCAAACTTTCCTAAAATCCACCCAACACTTTCAAATTATACCAAATGCCTCAAGAAGTGAACCAACACTCTGCCTAACCTAAAATAGATATTTTAAATTTTATGGAATTGTTTGATCTCTGATACGACACTCTAATAATCAGATATTGACCCAATTAAACCATCAAACAACCAACCAACGTTTATCTTACAAAATGAGATAAACTCAAACCAAAAGATCCTAGACCCAAACCTAGGGTCCACTTACACTAAAATATATCTTTCAAAGCTAATAAAACTATCAAAATTCAATTCTGAGCTTGTATTAAAGGAATTTTGACTAAATTCACTAACTACCTAAGTTCAGGCTCTAAAATAGGAAAATGAAGATGACTCTAAAAAATTGTTAGGGAGCAGGACTATCGACACCAATAGGTCATAAATAACATGGGTCAGCTATTGAAAATATCTAGAATACAATAAAATACATAACACACAGAAATAAACTAAAGGGTCGTTAAAGTTTTGGCGGTCATTTGACTTGTAGAGTTAGTTTATTTGCTCCTCTAAGTTCAACATCATTCGTGTTGGGGGATTGATTTTGGTTGTCTTTGAAAATTCAGTTGATTTCATGTAATATTGTTTGTTGTTGTGTCAAACCCTAGATATGTAGTTGTTTTTCATCTTTGAGGTCTTTCTCTAAATTGAGGTTGGGTTTGACAGTTGGTGACCAAATTAGTCTTTTTCCTGGCTTGTTTTGGGTGATGGAGTTTATTGTAATATATGGGTTTTAATAGTCTATATTAGTTATTTTGAGCATTAGTGGATTTTCTATCATATTTTTAATGGGTTTTCGATTTGAGATGTAAGTGGTGGATTGGTTGGTGATTTCTGGTTTTGTTCTTAGTTGGTATGATTTGAGGCTTGGTTTATTTATTCAAACTCCTGTTGGATTTCGTCTTGTGTTATCTTTGGTTGGCACTGTAAGGGTATTTCAAGTATATGTGGGATATCTCGATATGTGGATTTGTTTAGTTTCAATGATGGTTTTAGCATTTATGTGAGGTTCTGTGATTGTTTTAGTTTGGTGATATTAGGTAAATTGATAATTTTAGGCTTTCTTCTATTTGCAGTCCCGTGGATGTGTTCCCTTACATTGGAAAGCCTTTTGAGTGGACAAAAAGGTTTTGTGTGGTCTATGATACCCTATCTTGGTGTTGAATGCCTTTATTTTCTTATTTTTTTGGACTTCTGGTGATGATATTCCTTTTAGTAGTGAATTTATTTTAATAACCCTTAAAGTGATTTTCATGTTTTCATATTTTCTTACATCTTAGAGATTTTTTGTAGCGAACCTAAGTCATTTATGACTTATTGGGACTAGTGGTTTGAATCCCAGGTTCTTCGTTAGGTTGTTGTGTCTGGTTCCCTATTTTACAACCTTACCTATTGATAATGTTTGACTTCGGTCAACATTAAATTATAATGATCTCATCTAGATTTTTTGATGATTCCATTTGTTCTAAAATATTTTTTACAGTTGACTTGCACTATTGATTTGTGTTTGGATCAATAAGTTTTGAGTCCTCATTCATAGTCTTAATTTTTACCATCAAGTACTAATGGTCCATTCCGTTAGAGCTGTATCTAACTTTTGAAACCAACACAAAAAAGAATCATTGCATTTCGTATCCGTATGAGAAATTTATGGCCCTTTTAGATAAATTTAGAATTATTGGTGCTGGAGCTTTGCTGGTGCAGAATAAGGGT
>JBDJHY010179128.1:0-12131 GCA_039654485.1 Withania somnifera
TGGCTATCATGCATTTCTTTCCTTTTATCATAGACAAGCTATTTTCCTTCTCTTACTTACTAGTGGAACCCTTGGTTCGACCCTTCTCTCTTCCAATCTTGCCACTCTCTCTAAGTTCCTTCATGATGCGGCAGTCTTCACTTACTTGGGGAGTCAATGGAACAAGCACGTGCTTTTGTCCATTCATTACAAAAGAATACTTGTTGGTTCGGCCTTGATGAGTCACATCCCTATCAAATTTCCAAGGTCTTCCTAATAGCACATAACAAGCCAGAGTTGGCACCACATTACACAATATCTATTCATGGTATTTGCCAATGCTAAATTTGATCATAGCTTGCTGAAGAACCTTCATCTCCCTACTATCATTAAGCCATTGTAGCTTATAGGGACTTGGATGTTTCGTAGTGGGAAATTGCAACCGCTCCACCATAGATTGGCTCACCACATTGGTGCAACTACCACTATTAATGATTAAGGCACATACCTGATCCAAGATTTTACACTTTGCATGGAACAAATTTTCTCTTTCATCACGATCCTTAGGAAATGCTCCCATGATCTGTCTCACCACATAAGAAAGGTTAACATTAACCTTTAGCACATCTTTATCTTTTGGAGTAAATGCAGTCCACTTCATGAGGCAAGCAAAATTAACCGTTTCATCTATTTTCTCATCATCATCATCCGTACCTTCCCTCTCATGCTCACTATTGTCTCCCACTTCTTCTCTATCTTTGTCACAATCATCTTCGTATTTCGTGTGATACCCTCAATGGAATGCAACAATAGTTCTTTTGTTTGGACGCTCACTAGTAATGTACCCCTTTCCTTGACATCGAAAGCATTGGATAGAAGAGGGTCTAAGAAAATTAGGCTTTGCAACATTACCCTCCTTTGGCTTGTCATACACTCTTGCATGGTAGTCGTCTTTGGCGGGGGTATCTTGACCACTACCCTTGGAATCCTTGGGATATGTTCTCTTTATCTTGTCATTCTTCTCCCATGGCTTAGTAGAAGAGACTTTGGGTTTAAAGGCCTTCACTTCCTTCAAATCTTTCTCTACCTTCAAAACATCTCAAAAGGCCGTTTCTAAGGTATCATAATATTTAAGCTTCATGGGCCTCAACACTTCAAACCTCAAGTTTGCAATGAAGCTCATCACCGTGTATTAACCATTCTACCTCAAGATTGGATTTCATCTTCAAATTTTAAAATTCATC
The DNA here is from genome assembly GCA_039654485.1 of Withania somnifera. Classification (NCBI taxonomy): domain Eukaryota; kingdom Viridiplantae; phylum Streptophyta; class Magnoliopsida; order Solanales; family Solanaceae; genus Withania; species Withania somnifera. The sequence continues at coordinate 1,224 of JBDJHY010179128.1, forward strand.
ATAATACTCCACCACATTCTTAAGACCTTGATGCAACAAGTATACCTTCTTGAGAAGCTCTTTATAGTAGTTGGGCGGCAAGTACCTCAATTCCATCATTGCAAGTAAATCTTGTCAATTGGGAATCATGAAGACATTATGAAATTCTCTTTCCCTTTTCTTGGATTCCCACCACTGATGCATAGCCTTCAAATTGTGTCAGAGAATACTTGGCTTTTAAGGCATCTGATACATTACTGGTGAGAAAAATCCTCTCACTTTGTATCTTCCATTCAATAAACTCCTCCAGATCACTACTCCTTTTGAACTTTAGGAGTGTCATCTTGATAGTGCTCAAGCTACGGTCAATTCATTTTGATTCCCCAGCCTACCTTCTTTATATTCCCATATCCTATCTCCTCTATGTTCCCCATGTCTATTCCCTCTAACTTCCCAATGAGGATCTCATCTATGCCCATAGCCTTGGTTCCGACCAAAGCCTTGTGTCACCTCCCGTCTTAGGCTCTACATAGCCTTCTGTACCTCCTTGCCCCCATTCATCATCAATGTCAACTTCATTATGCACTTCATTGTACAAGGGGTGTTGATATTTTTAGTCTTGAAAGGGGTTTTGTGTGTGATTTTGTGGAGGTGACATCATAAAACCGTGTAAAGGAACAACTGATACACTTTTTTTGGGGAATGGGCTTGGATGGTAATCATGTATTGTTTGGGGTTTTTGAGGAGGAATAAATGGTTATGGATTTAGATATAGGGTTTCGGAGCATGGGCATCTTGGAGTATTATAGAGAAGGAATGTGGGTTGTTGGTGGAAGCTTTGGCTTCAAGTTGAGATTGATCTGGTCATTTGTTGAAATTGACCCGAGGATATGGTTAAGGATTTCTCCAAACTTCCCTTTCCCTTCTCCCAACTCACTTTAAGAGGTGAATCTCATTTTTCATTATTCTCTACCCTACTCAACCTTTCCTCAACCCTCCCATCCTTCCATTCATCTATGTGATTTGCTTCACAATCTTCGTTAAGGAGTTTGCAAGAGCATTAGATGTTTCTCCTTCAAGATGTCACATTGTACCTACAAAACTCAAAAAACTTGTTAGTAATAAAAGGCTCACCTGCTCTTGTGTACATGTATGCTCTCCCTTACCTCTAAGAGTTAATCCAAGATTGCTTGTCGATCTTTCTTGCCCTTATCAATTAAAGATTTTCTAACCTTTGTTGTAGAGTGGAATCTTATCGACACACAACGGACTAAAGAAGATCGCACTTAAACCAAGAAATAACAATGATAGTATAAAGTAATAAAAGCTCACAATAATTGGTACGAATATATATACGGACACAAGAACTATTTTACAACTATGTAGAAAGAATACTAAGTGTGGACTAGTTGTGGAATCAAGATGATGTTTGAGAATGAACCTAGAGATTAGAAATCAAATTGAATTGAATTGAGATGTTACCAATGTGTTTAGGACTCAATTATGAACTATTTTTATCACCAATGACCGCCGTTATGAAGGGAGAACCACCGTTTAAGGGCGACCACCATCGTCCTAAGTAGTGAGCAGTGAACTAGAAAACTTGACTGCCATCTTGCAAGGGCGGACCGCCGTCCTATAGAGTAGTACCATCGTTTATTGAGCGACCACCACCATCTTTAACAGATTGTTGGGATGGAAGAACAAATTTACCGCCGTCTCAAGGCGATCCACCATCCTTGAGGGCGGTGGATCTTGGTGATACACATTTGGCCGTCGTCCTAAGAAGATTGCCTAGGACGTGCGCGGGACAGCTTAACTTGATGAAATATTTTTGTTACCCCTTGGTCCTTTTCTCAATCATGAAAATAACTAACTCCTAAATACTTTTCCATCAATTACACACCCGAAAACGAATCAAACTCCACCAACTTGAAGAACACAATTAACAAGCTTTGAAGACCTTCAAGAACACTATGAACACTCAAAAAACTCAACTCATCCAAATCACTTCAGAAATGTATGAAACTTGTGTTCTAAATCCCTAATGACTTATAAATTTCAATTCCGATAGCTCAAACAACAAATCCAAAGTTGACAAAGGAAATTCGGATCAAATGTACTTTTTGCTCATCTTCTTCACTTGAATGTTCATATGAACATAATGAACTTCAAATTTCTAAGCATATACAAATCAACTCGGAATTACACCCAGCCTTGCATACGATTTCTTCAACTTATGGTGAACTATTTCTACCACTTTTCCACTACGAATTCAACTCGAATCACCACCAACTGTGTCAACCTTGTTTCAATCTAAGAACACTTAAGAACAATGGTGTTAGAGCTTGAAACCTACTCAAATTCTCCAAAATTCAATTCGCCCAATCCTTGAGGTGTAGCCAATATGAATCTACAAATTTTAACCAGAAACAACAACCAAATCTAAGTTCAAAAATTCAGATAAAAAAGATGAACTCAAACATCAAATTTCTGTACATACCTTAAATTTACTCTGAATTTCATGAAATTTAAGATTCGAAGTCCTTGAAACTCATCTTGAAGATTGAATCACTTTGTAGAACAAATTAATCCAAAACTTGAACAATTTTTGAAATTTCTTAAGCTAAAAAATGTCAACAATGGTGTAGACCTTAACTCAACTCAGAATTCACTCAAATTTGATATACGTGATTCAAATTACGGAGAATGATTCGTAGTAATAAAAATCAAAAAATAACACGAATTCAAATGATTATAATTTTTAAATTTTTTTTGGAATTTTTTTGAAATTTCAGAATTTTTTTGTAGTTTTTGATTTACAACCTAGGAATGTAATTTGAGGGAAAAACTTATGAGCCTAGTCTGTGATACCAAATGATACATATCACAATATGATCTGTAAATTCAACTACAAAAAGAACAAAATAAAAAATAAAAAATAAAGGATATGCGAAATTTAATACGAGGTCATATCGTAATTGAATTCCAAACCGATAGACATGAAAAAACTAATTGATACGCCCACAGATGGAAGATCGAGTAATCGATTCAAGATAAAATGCTCTCCAAGAAATTAAGGATCGACCTACCTTAATCACTCAACAACAAGTACGTGAACACTAACTGAATTCTAATTACGAGTTGGAATTCTAAATTAAGCTATTAAACTCTCAAGCTAAGTAAATAAAATCTGAAAATTATAGTCTTCAACCAAAGTAAACTCACAAACAGTTGAAAAGACCACCTACATATAGGGGTCCTAGTCTCAATTATTATACTTAGGTCCAAAAGTGACTCAAAGTAATAAATAGGTCCTCAAACTTTGATTCCTTGCACATTAAGTCCCTTAAGTATTCCAAAGCCTCCAAATGTTGCTTCAATGACTTTCGAGCTTTCCTATTTCTTCCATAATCCTCCACACGCTATAGATCAAGCCATGTGGCTCTTCAGTGACCTCCACCACATCTTTGTGCTTGAACAATGCTTGGATTTTTGGAGGTCTAGAGCTTGACTCCTTGTAAAAGCCCGTGATTGTGTGATGGTTTCCCCCAATTTGATTTTTAAAGAAAAACTAGAAGCCTTGCTTTATAAGCTGAAGGATAGGGGAAGAAAGGGGTGGAGTTTTTTTTCTTAGTTCTTAGTTTTCCATCAGTAGTTTATTATTTCCAAGAGAAGATACAGCTTTTCTATAGCAATTTTTAGGAAACAATAGCAAAAAACCTAGGGATTTCTTCAAGATCATCAAGGATTCTTAGAGTTTACTATATCTACTACAAAAATCCTACTAAGAAAGCTAAAATAAGGGGTCTAAGTTTGTGAAGATCATCTCAACTTGTCGATATCCCAGTTTCCTTCCCCAAACTAGGTAAAAGAACCTATACTTTATCTTGTTTTCTTGATATTTTTGTTAAATAACTGAGTTTTAAATGTGTATTTTTCTGCTTAGTGTGAGTAATAATATGCTTCTGTGGTGTTTAGGTCAGTAGTTCACTAAATAAAACCCATCCATGTCAAAAATAAGCTTAGGATACTGATTCTTCATGACTTATTATGATTTGATTTGTTGCTGCTTATTAGTTTATTAACTAGATGTGTATATTAGTCAAGGAGGTTAGATTTTAAAAATGGAGTTCAACATAGTATATGCTCTTATTGGGGGTTGTTTTCCTTATTCTTGTTATGATATAGATTGCAACTTTGTGTGATTGATGTTCAGCATGTTTAGTTTGTGTGTATCTATTATTGTTCATAATGTGAAATTTGCATGAGAGTCATGTCATGGATGAAAGGTGTGATTTTGGGTGTCACAGTTGGCTCAATGTTATCCAGAGGTACTAGTTTCCTGATAGTGTGTCTTGACCAGTCCCAATAATTAATCTCTGACTGTTAAAATCAATAAGCATAGGCCTTCAAGGTAATCACTTAGCCTTCTAGTTCCTATGAATTAAAAAATGGGACTTTTCATGACTAGGTCTATTATTTATATCTTATCAAGGTCTATTTGCTTAAGCTATGTGATTTATTTATGTAAAGTTGGGATATTCATTACTTGATCGATAATGACAGGTGTTTAGGGACATAATTAACACATGTTTAGAACTAATCTTCACTAAGTGTTACTAATTGAGTCTCTTTGATTTGACCAACATGTTTGAGATTTTAGTCAACTTGCATTGTTCTAGCCTCTATTAGTTTAATCTGTGATCATATGCCAAATCAGGGCCTTTTTTGAATGCATGAATTACTTTCCCGAGCCTTTAAGTTTCATACTGTGTCAAATCATGTTCTTGGCCTTTAAAATTGATTTTGTGAAGTCTGACTTGACTTCTTAATTGATTTTCCTATTGGCAAGACCTCTTAAAAGTGCTGCTTTGTAGTAGGGTTTTCTTTGTCTAAGTGGTGTTGTGTAAATAAGGGTGTGTGATCGACATGTTTCTCAAATAGAAATATAAATTTGTATGTCCTGTCTAATGAGATTTCATAGCATTTAGATTTGGTCTCTGCATATCAAAACCAACAAGAAAAAGGTTGATGGGATTGACCATCTTCCTCTTGATTTGGATAATAGAAAAAATGGATTTTGAGTGAACTATTACTTGTTGGTTGTTGTCTGTTGCTTGGTTACTTAAGATGGCATGTGGACTATGGACCCAAATCTAATTTAGGGGATCAAACTCTGTCTTGGTAAGCCTTTGATTAGGCTTGAAGGATCATTGATAGAGTATATGGAAGCCTACATCAAGTGCTAATTCAAGGGTGTATGCAGGCTTACTTGATTTGTGTGTTAGTTCTTTCATTTTTGAGATGGATATTCTTTTGTTAGAAGGAGTTAGCCTATTAGAAATCGTGCGTTAACAGAAAATAATCAGTCCAAGATGCATGTTTAGGTGTTATTTGACCAGAAATATTTCCTTTTCTTGAGTGCAATATGATTGAATGGTCTTAGAAGGCAGTTTTGTCTATCACTTCCTGGCATGAATTTTGGGTCTATGTGAAGTGTATGTCTAAGCATATCTAGTTAAGATATAGATGAGATTGAGACTTCGGTAGACTGGTACATAGAGATAATATGTAATAACCAGCTTGAGGTTTGACCACTTAATTTCTTTATTTTTCGTGTTAAAGTGATAAATATTTTAAGGTTAATTAATATTACATGCTTGTGTTCTCATGTTTGGTTAAGTCACATGAGAGATAAATTCTATGAAATTTTGTTGTATCTCTCTAAAACCGGTCTGTTGTTAAGCTCTTAATAACTTTTAAAGTGTGCATAATCATGGAAATGGAGTCTTGAAAGTATCTTTGTTTAGTTGATTCTCAAGGTAATAGTCAAAGTAAGAATGGACTCTCATTAGCCTATCCTCATTTCCTTAACTTTACTTGATTAAGATGGTCAATGGTCTGGTGATTTTTGTCATGCCTTCTGTCTATAAAAGGACTGATGTCTAACAAATTTTAAAAGATGGCTCTTTCTTAGAATATCTCTAATTTAGTAGTGTCTTAATTTTGACATCAAATGTACAAAAAGTTTCATTCTAGTTGTCTTTCAAGCATGCCTAAAATCTACGTAAAAGGCCTTGTTTCTAAGCTTACTACCTAAGTGAATTTCAAAAAACTCCTGTCTAATATGTTTCATTGGTTGTCCTTTGAGATATGAACATTAATGTTAGTGAAAATTTGTAACTTTATGATTAAACTGGTAGAAAGTTGTATTTTGAACTCAAATGGTCTTATTTTGCAAAGCTTCATAATTCATCCACTCTTGTTTTCATTAAACTGATCCCATGACTTTCTCGATAGCTCCTTATTTTGGAATAAATATCTAATCTATTTCTCCTTTCTACATGTACCTCCTTCTGAGTCTCATGGGCTCTTCCTCTCATTTTCGGAGCTCAAAGTCTAACATCAAGTCTTGACCCCATGCCAAACCTTTGAAGGATGAAGATAGTAAAATCAAAATGGGCTAAGCTCATCAGATTGGCAACAACAAAAATTCAGTAGGCAACATCATTTTTTTGGCTAAAAACCCAATTTTTATTTTCTTATTCATTCAATTCATAATGGGCCATTAGGTCCACCTTGCTAGAATTAGGATAGGTTGATGCGAAATAGGTCAAAACCCATAAATATCGAGCCCGGTCCTCCCCCAGGCGCACAAATAAGGAAAACAGAGTCCAAGTGACTTGGATCGATTCTAAGTCAATCCTAAGCCCTTTATTTGATTTTATAGCTACTTGTCTACATGGTTAGAAGTAGTTTTTTTGAAACTTAATCTAAAATCCCCAAGGTCACCTCTTTCTTTGTTTTATAGAGATATTTTAGACTTTAATTGGAAATCAAATATTTTATAAGTAAAACAAGAATTTTTAAAATTAATCAATTAGTTGGTTTTCAAAATAAAGGGCAACCGCAAGTTAGCATCCTTTCCAAACTCCTAAAAACCTTCTTAGGGAGTTAATAAAAACTTTTACCCAGATTTCTTTAAATTTGAAAGACTTTTCCTATTTTAAGTCCTTTTGAATATTTGATTTCTTGATTTTTTTTCATAAAAATCAAGTGGAGACTCTCTCAAAACCCATAATAAAAATTATTTCCGAAAAAAAAATTATTTTGAAAAATCGATAAAACAGGGTGTATGGTGCCTTCGCCCCTATAGTGCATAGCTCTCTCCTGAGGCCTGGGGATATCCACTCGTAAAAATAACCATCGCACCTATGTGAATTCCCTTGCGATATTCTCACTATAGGTACAATGTCGGGTCAGTTCTCTAAAGGTCAGACCTGCGACCTATTGTCTCCAGTGGCAACGTTGCATTTTCGACCCCTTTTCCGTAGGTGATTGTCGCAGGTAGTATAAATAGTTGTCTTTTCTAAAAAAATCAACTTTCCAAACAATTTATGCTTTATTTAAACTCAATTTTTACCATTTATTCTTTATGGGGTTGTGTATTTGATCTTGGAAAGTATCGGGGATTGCTTATATAATTCTTTCTTGGTATTTCTTATAAGAATTCTTTCTTTGATTATGGCAAGTTTTCTCTCTTAATTCATTGGATTTCATCCCCAAATTCTCCCGAACCTTGTTCTTCTCTTTTTGGTTTGATTTTATCTTATTCTTGAATCCGTTTGAGCCCAAATATTGGATATATATTTCTCATATCGTGAAGAACCCGTTGATATTTTTGTTTGGATTTTTGGGTTTTGGGGCCTACATTCCCCTTTTTACTCAAATTTGGGACCTAAATAGAAGCCTAGCAATGGGTGTTATTTTATTTCTTTTAAGGTGTAGATTATTATTTTGATAGTTGTGTGTTCGTTTAGACATGTATAGAGTAGTTTGAGTTGAGACCCGATATCTGTGGAGCTCTTTCATCAGACAACGGATAGTTATGATTTACTGATCTTAGACTTGACGTATATTTGATATAATTGGGTTCGTTTGGTATCTTTGACCCCTATCCGCTTTTTTCAGTTCGATTCGTTTGCTTTCTACTTTAATGTTTGTAATAAGATTATAGAATACCCACTTATGCCCCTGTGCCCATTGTGTTGGCCTTTTATTGACTCTGGAACATAGTATGATGTGCTATTAGAAATCTCTATGAGTCCCGAGCGTAGATGATTGGTTATTAATTATTGTAGAGCTTATCCAAGCCTATGTAGGGCCGACAGGATGGTCGTGATCTATTCATTATGATTTTGCACGACATTATCACGAAAAAAATAATTTTTATGTATTGGTTTCTACTATTTTATGAACAAGATCCAAATTTCACCAATTTTAAAATCTTGCATGGCCTTGAGGGCCTTTTTTCTATATTATATGACTATAATAGACATAAACTGGTAATTTTCAAAGGTTTTTGATAATAAATAGTTAAATATGGAATCTCTCACTATTTTTAAATTGATATTAGACTTAGCTACACTCGCTTTCTAGACATTAAGTTTTTATCTGATTTTAGACTCAGATGAGATCAAGCAATGATATTGATATTTGATATTATTGAAATAGGCCCTAAATAGGTTCGTGTACAGCTACAAGATTTATGGGTTATATGCATTCTGCGCACCTCCATGGATCTTGTTGTTCCAAGATTGCGGGCAACAGGAGGAGGGATATACAGAAGAGTAGAGCTATACGGGCTTGTCAGACTTATGGGTAACGAAAGAGGAGCATGTATGTTTTATTAGCTTCACATCGTATCATTATGCGTGATTCTACCCTTGTTTGTTGTTTGCCGGTTATACTCTCTGGTTGTATGGGTGGCCGAATGAGTTTGTTTTCACTTGTTTGTATCTTTCAAATGTATAGGCGCTTGTTGGAATTGTCGTTCTATTATTTTTATTGGATCCTCTTGTTAGATATTTGCTACTTCTGCTAGGTTCTTTCTTGCCTTGAATTATTTCATGATATTTGGTAAGAGATATTTTTCATTTTGTTCTATTATTGAGGTTACCGGTATACCTCCCTATTTGTATTTATCTTATTATGTCAGTTTAACATAGACTCAGGTACGCCTCCATTATCTTATTTTAGACTTCAGTTATTGTTAGCAAGGTTTATTGACCTATTTATCTATTTCATGATCTGTTTAGCTAGCCCTATTATTATTTTCTCTGTTTGTTTGCTTTTTGTGACCTATTCTTTCTTTCTTTTTTTATTTGCTTCTTTTATTTCTTATATATGCCAGTCATCCTATGATGTCTACTGGAAACTCAATTAATTTGACTTCTGGTATTTATACTACATATTTGTATCTTTCCTGGTACAAATTGTAGAATGAGTGGACACCTTTGATTTTGGATCTTGTGCACTGGTTTGAGGATTTCAGAGGTAGGAGTGATCTGTTAGCGATCGGAGCCTGTTTCAACTCTTCTGACTTACTTTATGACATTTGTGTACTTCTGAGATAATTGTAGTCCTTTTTACTTTTGGATTCCATTTTGTACTCTATTTTAGTGGCTATTGTACCAGATACCAGGTTTTTGGATGGTTTTAATATTGTATTCAGATTTTGTATTATCCTTGTCTTCTGCATTTCCTTTCTTACCTATTATCTTATATTTCTCATGTGGTAGTATCCTGTTACTTGTCGTTATAGGTTCTCGGGATGGTTTGCCTACAGGTGAATTTGTAGGTGTCATCATGACCTGAGAAATTGAGTCGTGAGAAGAGTCCAACTTGCATTAGGACTCTTTGAAATGAAGGAGTCTCAATTAGAAAAAAAATTCAAAGTCTGCATAAAACACAAATCAGATAAGAGTCGACATATGATAAGGAGTATATATATAGATAGACCAAGAGAGTCCAAGAAAGAAGAGAGTTCTTATAGAGTTAGAATTCTACTTTCATGAGAACTCAAAGTCTGCACAAAGAACGAATCAGAGTTTGTTTGAACACAAACACTGAAGAAGAGAGTCCATGAAACATCGGAGTCCTTGTGGAGTTAAAAATATATTTGATTGTGCAGATCAAACAAATTTATGTATATTCAAGGACTTTAAAAATGGGATTCATGGACTCATACTAAGAGAAAAAAGGTAGAACACAAGCAAATAAGAAAGAACAATATTTGAGAGAGTTCTAACTAACTGTCCAAGCGTTATCAGTACGAAGAACTAGATTGAAGAACTTGTTTCATACGACTTTGTTTGATAGTTCTTGAGTCTAATTTTGAGTATTTGTTCAATAGAGTTGTAATCTTCCTGCTTTCTTAGTACCAGTGCATTGTAAATTGATTTAGGAGTTTATTCTTCAAGTTGGGGTAACTCGAAGATTTGAAAACACAAACCTCGGGAGGTTTGCGTGTTTTTAAGAATTGGACTTAGTTCATAGGAATTGCAAGAGTTTTGTATAAATTCTAACTTGAAGTAGGATTTAACGGTCTAGAATATTTTTTAAATTAGGAATTAGACAATCTTTTGTTGAGAGGCTCATTGTATTTAGTGAAGTTGGGTTAAATTCTATAGAGATACAGGTCTTGATCTTTTACAATTTTTGTAAACTGGGTGTTTTTCACGTAAAATTATCATGTTCATTACTCACTATCTTTACTGGTTCCGTTAGAACATGTTATGCAACCTATTTCACTCATAGACAACTCGTAAGTTAAAATTCACTAAAATACTAGGTCGCGTGGATTATCAGCTACTGTATTATCCATCTAAATATTTATATTTTAGTGGATAACATGAACAGTATTCATATTTGATCCATTTTAAATGGTTACTTATTCAACTCATATTTAATAAAGTGAACTGGTGATTTTTTATTTTTTTTTCAATCAATCATTTTACCAGCACTAGTCATGCACACATCCTTTAACATTGGAGCAAAGTATTAAAATGAGGTTTTGAAGAAAGGGAAGATGCAAGTATCACGCAACTTAGTACAAGTCTGCAACTTGGGATGTCAGGATCATTC
>JBDJHY010179138.1:0-12130 GCA_039654485.1 Withania somnifera
GTGACTATGGACTTTGTTTCTGGGTTACCACATACTAGCAGAGGTTTTGATATGGTCTGGGTAATTGTAGACCAGCTGACCAAGTTAGCACACTTCATTCCTACACATTCCTCTTATAATACTGAGTGTCTGGCTCAAATCTATATTCATAAGATGATTAGGTTGCTTGGTGTTCCTTTCACTTAGAAGTTTTGGAGGTCTGTTAAGCGAGATTTGGGTACCAAGGTGCATCTGAGCACAACTTTTCATCCGTAGTCTGAGGGTCAGTCTGAGCATACTCTTTAGGTTTTGGAAGATATTTTGAGAGCTTGCGTGATAGATTTAGGTGGTGCTTGGGATCAACACCTACCCTTAGATGAGTTCGTATATAATAATAGGTATCGCTCTAGCATTGAGATAGCACCATTTGAGGCATTGTATAGTAGGTAGTGTAGATCACCTATTGGTTGGTTTGATGGTTTTGAGGCCAAAGTCGAATCTACAGACTTGCTGCATGATTTGTTAAATCAGGTCCAATTAATTCAGGATAGGTTGAGGGCAGCCCAAAGTAGGCAAAAGAGTTATACTGATTGTAGGCTTCGTCCCTTGGAAATTGGAGTTGGTAATAAGTTTTTCTTACGGGTATTGCCTATGCACAGTGTGATGATGTTTGGTCGATGTGGAAAGCCTAGTCCCAGGTATATCGAGCCATATAAGATTTTGGAGAGGGTTAGTGATGTTGCCTATAGGTTGGTACTAACTCCTATATTGTCAGTTGTGCATCCAGTATTCTATATTTCTATGTTGCGGTGGTATATGACTGATGAGTCACATGTTATCTGCGAGGATTTAGTACTATTGGATGAGAATCTATCTTTTGTATAGGAGCCAGTGAAGATTTAGGCTAAGGGGGTGAGAAAATTGAGGTCTAGGGAGATCCCAGTGGTTAAGGTGTAGTGGAGTCCACTGCACCTTAACTTCAAGGATCTCCCTGGACCTCAACTTCCTTACTTCTCTTGCCAAAATCAACATCGGCTCCTCCACAAAAGAAAGATTCTCATCTTACTGCACTGAGTCCTCTCGAATAAGATGTGACTTGTCGGGCAAATACCACCGTAACATGGACACATGGAATACTGGATGTACAGCTGACAACATAGGAGGTAAAGCCAAACAATAAGTGATATCTCAAACCATCTCGAGGATCTCGTAAGGTCAATTATATCTGGGACTCAACATCCTACGTCAACCAAATCACATCTCACCTCGCATAGGAGACACTCGCAAGAACACCCTGTCACCAACTCCTAACTCCAAGGTATGATGTCTATGATCTGTATAGCTCTTTTGATTACTTTGGGACGCTTTCATCCTATCTTGAATCAACGACACCCGATCCAATGAATCACATAATAAGTCGATCGACTGGACTCTAGCCTGCAAACTATCAAATCAACCAATCGGCGATCTATTGCATCTGCCATACAATGCCTCAAATGGAACCATCTGAATACTGGAGTGATAACTATTATAATATGCGAACTTCACAAAGGGTAAGTGCTGATCCTAGGCAACTCTAAAATCAATGACGCACGCTCTTAGCATATCCTCTAGAACCTGGATAGTCCGCTCAGACTGACCATTAGTCTGCGGATGGAAAGCTGTGCTCAACTGCACCTCAGTACCCAAGTCACGCTGAACAGATCGCCAAAACTATGAAGTAAACTGAGTGCCTCTGTCAGAAATGATAGATACTGGGACCCCATGCAGTCTTACCACCTCTTGGATATAGATCTGAGCCAGACGCTCAACACTATAGGAGGAATGAGTAGGTATGAAATGTGCTGACTTAGTCAGTCTATCCACAATAACCAAAATCGAATCAAAACCTCTGCTAGTTTGCGACAAACCTGACACTAAATTTCAGTCCTGTATCAAACAGGTATCAACATAACCATATCAACAATCAATGGATGAAATAAAGGTACGGGGATACTATATCGTTAGCTACCCATCCCAAGGAAGCTATTCAATACAACTAGTAAAGCCGTAAACCCAGAATTAGCCCATGAACACCTACCTACCGTCCGACGACAAAGATTTGCAATAATCACAAATTGCACTCCGACTGATATCAAATGAGCTCCAATCGATCTAAAACTTGCACCAATGAATTCTATAAGTGAACACGAGTCTAACAACGTAATTTATACTAATGTCTGGACTGGACCTTAAATCGGGCCCTAAACGGGCCTAAAATGGGTCTGCAGGATCCGCTTGCTGAAACTGAAAATAAATTTTACCACGGAGTTCCCAACGCTTGTAGGAACTCATGCTCCAAAATTGATCGTAATCTGAGTTTGAAAAGGGCTTTAAAACAGCCTGAAAAGAAACTGTCAAAAAGGGGTCAAAGGTCCCCTCTTTACGAATTTACATATGGAATTACAGCGTATAATTATTATTAGGAACAATGTATAAATAATTAAATGAAGAATTCCATGAATATACAAATATATATACATGATTTCATCACTTCCAAGGTTGGAGCCATTAATGGAGGAACAAAAAAGTTCAAGGGTAGAAAAGGAAGAAAACTTACCCGAAAACGTTAAAGAATTGAAGAACAATGACTCCAAATTTTTTCGCCCTTGAAAATCTGATTGGTAGCAATTTTTCACGCTAAAAACTGATTGGGAGAAGTATTTTTGCGAAAATGAGAAGTTGGGGGCATTTTGCACCCTAAATGGCATATACTATCTTCTATTGGATGGGCCAAGGCCCATGAAAGTCATTGGGCCCCTTTCTGAAATTTTTTAAAAATAAAACTAAGTATGGGATCCGGGGGTAAGGTGAGGAGGGAAGAGGAAAGAAGGGATCCGGGGGTACCTGATCCGTGTACCTGATCAGGGTACTTGATCTAGGGTACACCTGAGCAGGATAACTGATTCGGGGTACACCTGAGCAGGATAACTGATTCGGGGTACACCTGAGCAGGGTAACTGATCCGGGGTACATCTGAATAGGGTAACTGATTTGGGGTACACTTGAATAGGTTAACTGATCCAGGGTTTACCTGAGAAAGGTAACTGATCCGGGGTACACCTGAACAGGGTAACCAATCTGGGGTACACCTGAAAAGGACAACTAATCCGGGGTACACCTGACCAGGGCAATCGATTCGGGGTACACTTGAAAAGGGTAAATGATCCGGGGTACACCTGTACAGGATAACTAATCCGGGGTACACTTGAACAGGGTAACTGATCCAGGGTTAAATCTGCAGGTTTTGCTGTAGATTTTCAGAAATCTCAAATGGGGTCTCGGAATTGAAATGGAGTCCAAATTTGACAAACCATATATGTTTTCTGAGTGGAAAACATATTTTGGACTCAATGGAATCAAAAAAAATGGCATAGGAGGTCATTACTCTAGATTAACCCTGAAACCAAAAGGGCCTAAAGGAGTATTTCTCCGCCAACACCTCGAATTTACAACGACACACAATAAAATTAAATCAACACCTCTCCTAGACTAAATTCATCATTCCAAACCTGCTGGAAGCGTCAGAATTCCAATACGACACACCGAACATCTAGTGTCCACAAAAACTCTACTTTTAGGCTAAAACTTAAACAATTTCCAAAAATTCGCATAACTTGCAAACGAAACCTCCAAAATACAAACTTAAGGTCAATCTTGACTTTGTTTGGCATTCCGGAGCTAATGGAACTGTCATAATTAAATTCCGGGCTCATCTTGAAGGAAATTTGACTTTAGTCAATGAATACTTAACTTTAGGCTCTAAAACAGGGAATTTGAGATGTTTCTCGACTGAGTCGCCAGGGATCCGAACTTTCGGTCCTAGCAAATCATAAATGACTTGGGGAAACTATTGAAATGCTCTAAGATGCAAAACTCCGCGTAATTATCATAAATGACCATAAGGGTCATTACACAAAACCTAGTATCAGTGTGAATAAACAGAACCTCTAAGTACAGAGTATAAGCAAAAGTCCAATATAAGTACATCTCTGAAACTACAAAAGAGACAAGTCCTATCTAAAGAGAGAGATGGGACAACTAGACGTTAAGATCATCCTATATCTCTGAAAGCAAAAAAATTAAGCACAAACAGCAATCCATCTATTAATGTCGGGCGCTAGTACTCGAATCTGCACAATGGAAAAAATGTAGCATGAGAAGTTTCAGAATCAACTTGTACCCAGTACACTTCGAGGGCCCACTAGACACATAACAATCATAAAAGAAGTAAATAATGGAATATAAAAAAAAATAGGTAACAGAATCAAATAGTACAAGATAGAAGCTAGCTACTCAGATAGGAGGCAAGTTAACAGATAGGCATGTCTTCGCTAGCTAAAATATCAAGACGGGATCTCAGGAAAAATAAAAGAACATACCCATAATCGTTGTAATGATTTATATCAACAACTACAGTAAATAATCATAGAGATGGATAAGTAGATAAGGAGAGAACAAGGTCGCTATACTGGTAACCTCAAAGTAAGAATAGAATAAAAAGTCAAATGATGTCGTGTACAAATATCCCACATAGCAAGGAAATCTCACATATATACAGTAATGATAATTAAGTAGTAAATACAGAAAGTAAATTAACACTACCAAATACCCCATATGAATGGCAGTGTACACAAAAAACACCCGTAGGCCTCCCATACGACCACGAGTACACTGAAGAAAACAAGTACCAAAAATTAAATACATATTATGAAGTAACAAGTCATGTGTACGTTCCTCCTCTTGTACTGGGATGCCCAACAGACAGGATCCATAGAAGGCTAATCCTAATTCCCATGTATCCTTACTCCGTCCTATACCGTCGAGCACAAACAATCTATAACGTCATCATAATCTCACATCTCCAAGTCATAGAGCCTCAATGGTTTCACAATATGGCATCTAATTCCTCATAAAAATAGTATCATCAAGTCGTAATCTTAGCAAGTCATGGCATCCTATGCCTCAATATAGTGGTATCACCAATGTCCTCAAGGGAATTATTATTTTCAAAGTCTTCATACCAATAGGTTTGATAAGTGTCAAAAAGATGTTCTCATTGTTGTACGACAACGGACTCAAGTGCTAGCGACTATACTCACTACCGAACATAGTCGAACTCAAGTTCCACCATTAAATAGTCAAATGATATTTTTTGGTGCCAAGGTGTGAATCATGGACTAAAATAAGAAAAAATAGTAACATCAGGTGCTCGGTACACTGTCACGTCTAAAATATTTTAAGATCCTTTATTTATATTATTATCAGAATATCCCAACTTATCATTTATTAAGTCATTATCCATTATTATGCTTATTAGCGGTATCTATCCTCCACAATATAAAAATCAAGTGGTGATATAGACCCAACCCTAATGAACTCTCAAAACGGAGTTAGCGACTCAACCTCTCATAGAATAAATTCACAACACATTAGTACATCTTTATTAAAGCCAACCTATGCCCTGTACAGGAGAAAATAAGCTACAGCTAGAAGAAAAATGCATCAAACTAAACCCAAAAAAAACCCATGAACCAATGTTGTACTACTTGAAGAATCATCGTAAAGATATCACAAGGCTAATTTAAAGTCACAAGGGTTGAATTACGTTGAATACCAATAGAAGGAACAAATGGAGGATGGAATGAATAAGCGGTCCAAGTATACGGTAAAAACTTAGAAACTGAGCCCATAGATGCTATTTAGTACAATTAACAAATCTATATACCCAAAGATAGCCCTACGAAGCCTACATGTCGTCCGACGAACAAAGTGCTGCAAAACTCAGATATCAACCTGATTGATAGCAAACAATCTCCAACGGCTTTGAAACTTATATAATAAAAATAAAGGGATCAATACGAGTCTGATGATATAATTCATACTAAGTTTCATACTTGGCCTAAAATCGGGCATACATGGGCCTAAAATTGACCGCTCACAAAATCAAAAATAAACTTCTCCACAAGGTTCCTAACACTACCAGGAACCCTTTCTCAAAAAATAAGCACAATTTGAGTGCGGAAAGGGCCTCAAAATAGCCCGTACATATTCGGTTAAAAGAGAGAAAGGTTCATGCTTTACGAATTTAAACGGAGAAATTCAACAAGAGAACACTATCTATGAAGTAAAATGATTTAAAGAACAAGAATCAATTCATTAAATAAAATTCATAAGTTTTCTAAGTTTGGTCATCAATGGAGAAATCCCACTTTAAAGAAATAATAAACAAAGAGGCTTACCAAGAGTGGGAAAAAATAAGGGAAACCTTTGGGAACTTTCCTCAACCTTTGATAAGATTCTCAAATTAATTACCACATAAATTGAGAGAAAATTACCACATGAATTCAAAGAGAAAATTCAACCTTTGATAAACTTCTCAAATTAATTACCACATAAACTGAAATAAAGAAGGATTACTTATCTATACTGTCTGTTCTATGGCGATATACAGGGTCGCAGGGGTGAGGTCACTGGGGCGAACATCGCTAGTGTGAGCCTTTGTCGGCAAGTGCGAAGGCAGCTGGAGCGAGCTCCTGGTTGCTAGGGCGACCTCGCATGCGCAATCCAACCCATTGCCTAGGTGGTTTGTGCCTATAATTCACGCATCTGAAATAAAAGAAATCCAAGGTTCTAGAATGAGCATTTCGATCCTAATTTCAACAAACCAAGAAATGTACACATCATGGAAATGACATTTTGGATCTAATAGAATTGTTTTAATGACCAACCAAGGTCATTTGAGCAAAAAGACCCCCAAAACAAAGAAATATTGAATTCACACTAATCCATCAAGGTACTCAAATTAAATAAGACACTCCATGAAACAAACCAATACTCTTACTAGCCTAAAATCACCATTCTAGAGTTGATAGAAGCATCCAAATTCCATACCGACACTCTGAACATTAAAAGATTTCCCAAGCTCTAAATTAAGCTTTGGCTGAACTAAAATTCCATAAATTAGCACAAGATCAATGAAACACAAAAATAAGGTCCATCTAGATTGTATTTGCCATTTTGGAGCTAATGGAACTATTAAAATTTGATTTTAAGAACTTCTTGAAAGAAAGTTGACTAAGCTCAATGAGTACTTAGTTTTAGGCTCTAAAATAGGGAAAGATGATAAATATCAACTGAGCCGCCAGGGAATCAGACTTTTGATCCCAGCAAGTCATAAATGACCTGAGGCAGCTACTGGAAAGATCTAGAATACAAAATGTTAAGTAATTCTTATAAATGATCATGAGGACCATTACATTAACGTATGTAGGACTTCAATGAGAACACCCTTTAGTTCGCATATACAAAACTTTGAAGCTTCATAAAATTTGTTCAAGTTAGGGTTCAGACACCCAAGTTTCAATTCCAACTATTTTGTGCATGATTCCATAAAAGTATAATGTCTTTCATACGTTTATGATACCCTATGAAGATTTTGTGTATTATATCTCTTAAAAAGGTCTTCCTTGTTATTTCATAAGTTTTCTCTTTATGATGAATATTTGTATGAAGTTCTATCTTCTTCATGGTTTTAACACTTTATTGATTTTTGAACGAATGAGTTTACTTAAGTCATAAACTATGTTTAAAGGAGTTTAAATAAATTGGTGTATTATGAACTACGAACTAAGATTTTTAAAGGATATGATTCAAGAATGGATATAAGGTTCTAATGCATGATTTAAAATATACTATGAAGCCAAATACTAGAATATGATATAAATAAGAACGACATAAGGAAAGATATGTCAAACATGAGATTTTAATGAGCATGTATATGTAAAATTGTTTTGGGGGGATTATTGAGGATCGAAAAAATAAGGGTTAATACAATCTAGGTTCCATAAATATGTTGCCACCATAATTTTATTTCCCCAAAACAATCGAGGCATAATGAAAGGATCCTAATGAATGTTTGGTATTGACTTTGGCTGGTTATCACCTTTTTTATGTAGGGGTAGCACAATAGACTTCATGTAGCTCGCACTATTTTCTGTCGGTTAAATGAAACTCCCACCTAAAGAAACTAAGCATATGACATTCCTTATGATATAAATTCTTATATGACATTCCTTATGATATAAATTATTACTCCCCAATCTCAAAGGATTTTAGAATCATATGTTTCTGAAATCTTGATATTTATTCTTGTATGATGCATTACTATTTTCACAACGTGGATTCTAAATTAAGGTTACTTTTATCAATGCTTTGTTTTTAAGTTGGTTTATGTCTTTATTTCATTGAACTCCTATATACTCAGTACCTTTTTAAAGTGATTGCACACTTTTTTGCCTACATTTTTCATAGGATATAGATACATGTGATTTCTCTCAAATTCATGGATGAGCATTGTCGGTCGAAAGTCTAGTTATGGTGTGTTCACTTTATTTAGAGGGCTTTGTTAATAGTATTTTCTCTCATTGAATCAGTTAGTAGTTTTGGGTCATTCGAGGTCTTTGTACAAGAATAAGTACTTTTTTTGTATTAGAGGATATCATAAAAATGTTTTATGATCATGTTGGCCCTTTGGACTTAGCACTTTATATTTATCTTATTATTTTGAGTTGTTTGAGTTTCCTATTTTATTTAAGTTTTCTTATTAATTAATTATTCTTATAAATGCATAACAAGGGTTAGCTTAGGGACCTTCATGGTTTCAAGTACCAAATCCCACATAGGGTGTAGGATTGGGGCATGAAAAATTGGTACCAAAGCATATAGTTCATGTCTCATAGGGAGTCTGAAAAGTCATATTTAGTAGCACTGTTCTTATGGTTGTGAAGCGCGCCACACTTATAAGTAGGGGGCTATAACGCTTTTAAGAAATGTCTCTTTTCTATCATGTTTCTAGTTCATGCGATGGAATTTAACTCTATCAAAATTCCTAACTCTATCTATACACATATCTCAGATAATGCTTCCATCCAGAGTTATTTTTCACCCATGAAAACACCCCCAGGCACCACTCCTACTGATGTCACTAGTACAGAGTTTCATAATACACTGCAGACTCTTACTCATACTATGAGATCTTAAATTGTACAACAGGGAACATCCCCTTATTTTCTCAAGTTGCCCTAGATATTGCACACATTTTGGAGTTGGGTGAGTATCTAGAGAACTTTATTAAAGAGGTCAAAGAATCAGTGGGATCATAATGTTGAACGAAATTTATAGGGTTGATCGTGCAGCCTATCAACTCAAGGATGTTGCAAGGATATGGTACGATCACTAGAAGATGAATAGAAGTGATAATACTGCACCCCCTGTATGGGATGTGTTTTTAGAGGCTTTGTAAGAGAGTTTATTAACTAATAATTTATAGAGTAAAATATGATAATTTAGAGAGTCAAATATACGAGAGTTCCTAAATTTAGATCAAGTCTCTGTGAGTGTGGCAGAATATAGTTTGAAATTTACTCAATTGGCTCGTTATACCCCAGACATTATTGCTGACATGCAGATTAGAATGAGCTTTTTGGTTAATAATCTCTTTCCCTACATAATAAAATAATGTATTTTATATAATTTTTGGGTAAATATACATTGGAGGACTTATGATTTATCTACAACAAATTGATAGAGTAAAAAAAAATTAAGGGAAGTTTACTAAAACAAGAGAGCTCGAATATCTAACCAGGATTCCAATCATTAGAAGACCAGGAATGGGAATCGATCATCTTTTAAAAAGAAAAATCATCTATCCCAACTTCATCATCCACCAGTGCACCTTTACCTAGAACCAGGTATGACCAACAAGTTAGGCTAGCTCGATCTCAGGATAGTATTTCTAAGGGGATTTCAATCTACCCTCCTTTTTGAACTTGTGATGGGAAGGATTCGGTGTGGCCAGTTATATTACAATATTAGAAATTACCCCTCTATTAGGAGGGAAACAAGAGTAAGATTCCTCATACTACTTCTTTATCATCTCCAACAAGATGAAATATGCAGAGTAATTTTACTTCAGGTGTTAGTGGTAACCATAATTACATTTATGTTATAAACTCTTGCTAGGACCCAAAGTCTTCTCCAAATGTATTTACTACCATGTTAAAGGTCTTTTATTGATGTTTATGCATTTTATACCTCGATAATACACTATCTTTAGTCACCCCTTATTTGCCTAAATTTTTTAATTAGTCCTAAAAATCTCCTAGAACCTTTCTCAGTTAAAAATTAGAAACTTCTAAATTAAAGACCTACAGAAAAGGCAATATATTGAGCTAGCCCTTTTTTGCGGCTCTATCATAGCAAAAAGTTTCTTTTAAAGTTTTCCGGTCTCAGTTCTTCATATGGTTACTCCATCCGGCCTAGTAAAACTAGATATGGTTGATTTTGATGTCATTCTTGGAATGGGATGGCTTTATTCATGTTATACTACCATTGATTATAGAACTTGAATAGTCATGCTTTAATATCCAAATGAACAACTCATAGACTGGAAAGGTAGTCATTCAACTCTTAAGGGTTATTTTATTTCTTATATAAAGGCTAGAAAGTTGATTTCAAAAGGTTACATATATCACTTAATGAGGGTCAAGGATTCTAATTTTCAGACCTCAACTATACAACTAGTCCTTATAGTCTGTGGTAACCCTGATGTGTTTCTTAATAATCTTCCTGGGTCTACTTTGATAGGGAGATAGACATTATGATATATAATCTTCCTAATAAGAAGACTATCCCCATCATACCTTACTGAATGACTCCATCTAAGTTGAAGAAAGTAAAAAAGCAATTGAAATATTTTCTATTTAAGGGTTAAGAAGTCCTAGTGTATCACTGTGGGGCACCCCAATCTTGTTTGTGCGTAAGAAAGATAGTTCCCTCCATATGTGTTTTAAATGCATACAGCTAAACAAGGTCACCATTAAGAACAAGTTCCCCTATCCTAAAATTGATGACATATTTGACCAATTTTAGTATGCTTCCTTTTTTTTCAAGATTGACCTCAGGACTGGTTGCCATCAACTAAAAGTTAGGGAGTATGACATCCCAAAGACTTCCTTTCAAACCTGTTATGGTCATTATGAGTTTCTTGTTTTTTTTTTTGGTCTGACAAATGCTCCCATAACTTTCATGGGCCTTATGAACAGGGTATTCAAGTAGTACTTCAACTTATTCATCCTTGTGCTCATAGATGACGTCCTAATTTACTCCTCTAGTGAGGGTGATCATGTTCATCAACTCAAAATTGTTATTCATGCCTACAGAGATAAAAAGTTGTTTTTTAAATTCTCTAAGTGTAAGTTCTATTTAAAGTCTATAGATTTTTGGGTTATGTTTTTTTGGGCGATGGTATTTGGGTTGATGCTCGTAAAATTAAGGTAGTCAAGAGTTGGTCTACATCGATAACTCCATTTTGTTACTATTAAAGGTCTATAGAGAGTTTCTCCTCTATTTCATCCCAGCTTATTAGGTTGGCTCAAAAGAAGGTGCAATTTTTGTGGTCTCAATCCTATGAAAAGAGCTTTCGAGGGTATAATACTTGACTTACTTTAGCTCTAGTCTTGACCCTGCCAGAGGGTATCAAATTTTTTGTGGTGTATTGCGTTGCGTCATTGGTTGGTCTTAGGTGTGTGTTAATGTAAAACAGTAAGGTAGTTTTTTATGCTTCTAGAAATCATAAAACTCATTAAATAGACTAACCTACCCTTTTTTTAGTTAGAAGGTGTCATTTTTTTTAATAATTTAGCATCATTACCTTTTTGGTGTGCATGTTGATATTTTCATAGATCAAAAGAGTTTGCAATATGTCTTCACCCAGAAGGATCTAAAATCTTCTATATAGATGTTGGATTGAACTCCTCAAAGACTACGACATGAGTGTGTTGCATCACATAGGTAAGACTAACATGGTTTCTGTTTCCCTAATAGGATATCTATAGAGAGTATAACTCAAACAAAAGAAGAAAAGAATGAGCTTGTGAAGGAGGTGCACAAAAATTCCTATTTGGGTGTCTATATCTGTAATGGCCCTTAAGGTCATTTATGATAAATACGCAGTTTCTTGCATCCTAGGGCATTTTTGGTAGTTGCCCCAAGTCATTTATGACTTGCTGGGACAGATAGTTCGGATCCCTGGCAACTCGGTCGAGAATTA
>JBDJHY010179148.1:0-20501 GCA_039654485.1 Withania somnifera
TTAAAAAAGAAGGTAAATAGAATGAGAAAAAGGAGAAAAAAGAAGAGAACGAAGAAGAGAAGAAAGTTGAGGAATAAGAAGAGAAAAAGAAGATGACAATAAAAATCCAACGAGTAAGGAGAAAAAATGAAGAATAAGAGAAAGAAGAGGAAGAAAAAAATAAAAAAGAATAGAAAGAGGATGAGAGAAATAGAAAGATGATGAGGAAGTTGTGATGAACATTATTACTCAGGTCAATAGTGACTAAAATATTAGGGACGAGTTCAGTGATGAAATAAAAAGGATTGATAATTTTTAATTAAAATTTATCAAGACAATAATATTTTTATTCCCATTTATTTATGTGTAATGGGTTTAGAATAAAATTATTATTTTTGATATCTTTCAAACAGTTGTTTAATAATACACCATTTAGAGATGTTTATTCAGATTCATTTGGAGTCTGCTATATATTGGTCTAAATATGTTTATTTACTTTATTCACAATTATTAACCTATATTCATAGTTTATACATTCAATGATTTTTATCATTGAAGTCCACATGGTTTATTATAGATGCCTCTCACAATTGACTATTTACTTATAGTCGATGTTTAATAATATCTATCGTAAATAAAAGATAAAATCACATAATACAAGAGTAGAGTAGTTGACATTAAATAAGAAATAAATTCAGTTCCAATACATATCTGATACACATTTTCAAACAGCCAGTGCTAATAATAAACTATAAAAAATAATTTTAGGCCATTTTCCTTTTTTGAGGCCACATTTAAAAAATTTTCCATCTCATCCCTCTCGATTTCGATCTCGTTTAGCAATAATTTTTAAGTGATCCCTCATTGCCTCATCTTCTTTAAATAATGTCAAAAGCAGATCTCTATTTTTTCATATTGTATGAGCCTCTCAAGTAATTGAAATTTGAAAGTGCCTTATAATATTGGTGTCTCATATGCTTGACTCAATATAGATGATACATTTTCAAGATTTAATTTATCTTGAGGGACTGACTCAATCCATTTAATATAAGAGCCTTCATAAGTATACTAAACAAATGAAGAATGATTTGAGGATCCTCTTACTTAAACCACATGAAAACAAACTTACATTACTTTAGGTAAGACTCACTTTTTCAACTGTAGTTTTAGAATCTACAACCTGGATTGCTATTAGTTCTTGATATTCTCAAGATAGAATGTGCACCGCAGTAACAAATCCTAATATCAGATTGATTTCTTATTGATTTGTTGCATTGGATCCTTGAGATGATAGAGACATTTTTAAGTGTTGAAAAATTAAGAGAAATGGAGGAGTTAAAAAATGGAGGATATCAAAAAGTAATGTCATCTCTTTATATAGGTTGGATTTGTTTCCACCGAAGCACTTCACATTTTACAGTTGCAACATTGTAGTTCTTAGACCGTTGGAGATCAATCATAAATTATGATAGATAAGCATCAACTACGTTAATAATTTATTATGAACTCTAATAATATATAATTATCAGAAATGATATATTATAGAACCCTTTGTAAGGGTATCTCTTGAACAAATTAAATATATAGGTCAATTCTTTGAATTTGATAAATAGTTGATTAAACTTATCCATATTATTAGAGACAATTTCCCTCATATAGTACATAACGTGTCACTATTCTATTATTGAATAATAGAATTAGATATACATTATACTTAAAAATCACCAAAAAATGAATTAATTAATTAAATCAAGAGAATCAATGAAATTAGAACAACTCAAACAATGTAATTTGATTAATTAATCTAACTAAAATGCTTGAATGCTGTTATTTAATTCGCCTAATTTGAAATATTTATTTATTTTAACCTTTTTAAAATTACAGACCAGTCCTGGTCAATATAAGTATTTTCATAAACCATAGAATCTATGCATGGCGTATTTAATTACAGATACTAGAACATGGCAATAAGCTATAATCAACCTAGTGAATATAGTCAAGGACTTTTATAGATAAGTAAAAATTTATAAAGTGAAGTAACATCATTCAAGAATGGTAAAATAATAGACACTTCATTTGTGATTAAAATAAATTGGAAAGATGATCAAAATGGGTATGAGGAAGAACAATGATCTTAAGATAAGCAATGATTGAGAGCATATAATATTTCTCAAATATCAGATTTGTTCTTATGATGTAACTCCCAAAATATTTTCTCTTCATAATAACCTTTTTGATAATGAGTCAAAATGTTTTGCAACACATGAAGTGCATAACTTGGTTTACAATGCTAATAATTTTATTTGTTTATTTATTTATCATATTTTTTATCCATGTAGTTTCTTGGCTATATGTTTCAGTAGTTGAGTATAGAAAATACACATATTTAAGTATATATTATACGACAAGTATATTATATATTATAAGGTATATGCTATACCCAAATAGACCAGGAATGATCTATGACTTAAAAAATGTAAACTTAAATTAGGAGAAATAACATCATTCAAGCTTGATTTGGACATTTATAAAGATTATATGTGAGTCCAGAATATCTAAAACATGGTAAAATATGATGATGAATAAAGGTTGTGGGAACATATTAAGAACAAACTTTATGTTTGAGAGATATTATTTGTTATCAATCATTGCTTATCCTAAGACAATTGTTCTCCCTCATACCAATTTTGGTCATGTTTTCAAATGCTTTTTAATCACACATGATGCGTATAACTTGTTTTACCATGTTCGAATGATGTTAATTCCCTTTATATATTTTTTGTTATTTTATTTTATATTTTTTTATCCATAGAGTCATTGACTATATATTCACTAGGTCGACTATAGATTATTGCCATGTTCTAATATCTATAATTAAGTAGAGTGTAGACTCTCTGGTATATAATAATGCTTGACTATTTACGAATTAATAGAGGATAGCTTATTTATACAACCACTTATATATTAATCACATAATCAATAGTAGACCTGATGGTTTAGAGAGATTTCAGTCTTGAACTTGAAAATTTAATGTCCATAATTTTTAGATATACAACGTGATAGTTTATACTCAACTTTGAGAATTAATTAGATTTTTTAATCAATTACTCAAATCGATATTTGAAAGTTTAAAATTCTTCAAAAGTAATAATATTTGAATAAAAAGCTTCATCAAATGTAATAATAATAATAAAAAAATCTTCTTGTCATCAAAAGTTTAGTCAACTTAAAGTTTGATGTCATGTATAACTGACTGTTACAAATTCATTATTATCCAAATAAATATGTATCCCTTTAAGACATATAATGTTATAGTGTATAATTGACCTTAAGGTTTGATTAGGATTTTTAATCAATTATCTGACCAGTTTGCAACAACCAACAATAAAAACATGTGCTCAACATAAAAAAATTAACAAAAGATAGAAACTAAAATAATGACACTGCAATATATCATAAGCCAAAACTTAAATTATATATATATTAGCTCATTGAATATAAATTTACACAGACCCCATATGAGGTAGTAAAAAGGGAAAAAGAAAGCTCTCACGGATGCAACCATGAAAGCTTCCACAATGATCTAAAATAAAAATCTGACTACGGGGATAGTAGGGGGGTGGGGTAGTCAAATAATTGATATTAACCCATAGAGCCTCTACTAAGACCTGCAGCAAATGACATATGTTAGATCTCCTTGGTCAAGCAGCACTCATTCTCGGTGAGTCCATAGAAGAGATGGTCGAGGTCATTTCTCATGACCGAAAGGTCCTGATTTCGACTATGGATTCAATAGATTATTTTCACTAGTCCCCTCACCTCACAAAACATAGATTCTCTTTTTCGTTGATTGTAGATACCTTGTTTTATTATGAAAAAAATAGAAAAGTATAATTGTGAGTTTAAAATAGACTAATCGGTAGTTTAAGTAGACTTTATTCATGGTATACGAATGGTCCACCAATTAGTGGTAGATGCTTGTGGGCGTAGGGTTCGAGGTACTAAAACGTAGAGCAGTCGAGTCATTTTGATAACTGTTTAAGTTTTGTTGGAATTCTTAGAAAAAAATTAAGGTTTTAAATAGACTATGTTCATTATATATTATAGATTATAAGTCGCTGAAAGAAAGTTTATTGTATAAGATGAGCATAACATAGAACGTACATATGATGGTTTATAATAAATAATGAACAAAGCATATGAAAAGTGAACTAGAATTTTTTTATTCATACAGTGATAGTGGGTTTACAGAAAGCATACAAAGGCATCCTATTTTTGGTTTAAGCTACAGGTTGTTCTATTATTACCTGGTTTGGAGCACTTGCTCCTCTTCTTGGTCTTGGAAGAATCAATGATGTCATTAATGCAACACACCCTATTCCTTCCAAGTTTTGGCTTAAACTCAAGGGACAATACTTTTATGTCCAAATACTCTTGTGGAACACCCCACTCTGACTCTAGAGGAACTATATAAATAGTCTTGGACTATGCAAGAAGGCACGACTGATTTTTATAGATAGGCAACGAGTACTTGCTGATGCTTGAACCATATCCATTTCCAAACTTTAATCATAAGGCAGCCATTGATTAGGAGACAATATTCTCACCAAGTCATAACGCCACCAAGACTATGAGCTTTCCATTACATTGACTTTGGCGGTAGTACTGTTGCCAATCATGGTAAATTTATTGGTGCTACCATTTATGCTGTTCACATATAAAGTGTCGCCCTCGATCATGTTTTTCTTTATGATTATTTTAATAGAAGGCACGAATAAAGTATTTGAATTACTTATCTCTGTGTACCTCTCTCTGAACTTCTCAGCAAATCTCCTAGCGATGGCATTAACTATGGAAGATACGGGGTACTTTCTTTCATTCATCAACATAGAATTAAAGGACTCAGCAATGTTAGTGGTCATCTCACTAAATCTATTGCCTAAAAAGTGTGCCCTGCTCCACTTCTCAAACCCAAGTTTATTCTCGAGGAAGGAAGACGTGTAGGGGCATTTTCTTTTGAACTCTTCAAAATGATCACTAAACTCACTAAATCTATATTCGTTGGCCACATGATAGTACAAATAGAGATTATCTACATGTGATTTTTTTGGATATTGTCAGCATGATGCTTCATAAAAACTCTATATGGGCATCCTTGTAGGCATCGACAAAGTCATCGGTTGTGCTCTTGTGCCTTTTGGAGATGATACACAAATCTAGTTCATCGACCATAATGTACTTTAGTTTCTCAAAAAAGAATCATCATGCAAAAAGCAATTAGAGAAAGGTGGAACAGCATTAGCAGCACGCCTTCGTACTTTCTGTATATATGAGTTCCATCTATGACAATAACCATTCTCATGTGGACATATCCCCGAATGAAAGCCCCAAAGTACATGAAGTTGTACTTGAACTTACCCATACCCTCATGCTCATCCTCATCGAATGCGAGAGTATTTATAGAACCTAGATTGAGTCTATTAAACACGAATAAAAAAGATAAAAAGCAATAATACCCATGTTCAAGTGTCCTTTTAATCATGTTTTTGGTGAGGACACTCACGTACCAACACTTTTAATAGATTGGATTGCAATGTAGCTACCTGAACACGATCCTCTAGATTTTTTTGGGGGATGGTCCTTTTTTGTCAATAAACTCTTTAAGTCTAAGTGAAGCAATGAATTCAACGTGGTATTCTAATAAATTCCCATGACATGTTCCATACCATAAATGTTCTCTCTAATGTACTCACATATTTTACACCTTCCATAGGAGTCATATCTTTTGGATTGTAAAAACCAGCTACTACTAGGAGATTTCCACTTTACCTTGTAGAACTTCTTACATATATAATTGAAACAACTTTTTATGGGAGCCTTATTCAATAAGAAATTTAACCTTTTCTGGTCTTAGAAGGTTTTTTTAAGACAAAAAATATTTTCATCCGAAAAGGAGCGGTTGTTTTGTGACCCCTCGACATTTGGGGCCATCCTAACAACCTCTTCTTTAATATTCATGGCACAACCCCATTTCTCAGGTCATGAAGGGACCTACATCCCATCATAGGAGAACCACCCAAAAAGAACGCATAGAAAGAATAAAGAACTAAAAGTGGAAGACTAGACATAAATAAGGTTCAAGGATGAGTAGAAGTCTAAGTCAATACAGTAACATCCCCATAACCTAATACCCGATACCTGAGCCACTGATAAGAGTACAACTGTTGAATAAAAATACTGAATATATCTCAAAATACAAAAAGGATATTATGTGATAAGGAAATATAAATGCAATCTTTGGATGCTAGAAGTCATCATCTACCTCAAATTAAAATATCAGCACGAAATTCGGGGTTCAGGGGTGAACACTTGTACTTGGGTCTACACCAAAAGATACAAAAGTGTAGTATAAGTACCAAATGAATGGATACCCAGTAGGCATCATCGACCGACTGGGCTCATATAAGAAATAAAAGAAGTAAATAGATAGTAAAATAAAAAAGGTCACAAATGACAAACACAATGAAAAACTAGTCAATAGGAGAATGAAAAGATATCAATAAAGAAGACTCAGTCAAAAAAGTATAGAACGTACCTGAATCTGTGCTCAACTAATAAATATTAAAAAAATAATAGGAGTGGAGGTATACTAGTAACTTCAATAACGGGGATGGGAAGAAGAGATAACTATAACAAGTAAAGAAATAAAGGAAGAATGAAGGAGAACCTAACAAAGATATATACCTTCAGCTATGACATTTAAATCAATACAATAATAAGTAAAGGAAATCCCAACGGCCTCCCATACAATCGAGAGATATAAACAAGGATGAATACAAACCCTCTAGCATCCCATACTATTAGAGAGTACAACAAAAAAATAACACTCAAGTATATTCTATGCATGATGATGATGAGATGACAACAAAGTAAATCTATTTGCTCCTAACCAGAACCCACAAGCCCAGCAAGTAGGACGCATGGAAGGTCGCAACTCGTATACCCTTCCCTCCATCGTCCACAAGCTTGGATCGAAAAGGTCCATGGAGGCCAAAACCGCATAACAAGAATAAAATAGACTGCACTTGGACATCTAATAGGTCTATATCAGAATAAAATATCAATGATCGTACCCAACCACAACCGAGTCTAAAATCTGAATAAATATCAATGTCTAGCTTTTGGCCGCAACCAAGTCTATTATACCTCAAAATAGTAGAAAATGGTGACATTGGTCTCTTGGCCATAAAATAGTAGAAACCAATGCATAAAACCAGTTTCATGATGATGATGTGCTCAAACACAACAATATCTCAAACAAGTCATTCCATCCCTACACAAGCGTATATACTATGACATTTACAGCCACTAGTCGATGTACGAGACTCACAGTCATTCCCAATAATCCCACCATATATGTTCCAGAGTCAATCAAGACCACTTAGAATTGCAGGGTAACTATAAGCACAAATGCAATGCCAATACTTAACTAAGAAGTGGACTAAAGAAGCAGACATGGTTAAGTGTACCAAACCTAAGAAGCCCAACCTAAGGATGATCAATTACTATAATTATTTCTATATAAGAAAAGGCTAATATCGGTAATCTATAGCCCACCTGGCGTTCGAAGATAAGCTTTCATATACTAAGTAGTATAGCCTAGGTAGCTCCAACCACTCAAAAAATGCACAAACAAACCCAAACATTCACGAAAATAGAAAAATAAAAATCTATACATTAATATGAGTCAAATAATACCCATAAAGCTATAATTATAGTTGGGTCAAAATATGAGTCGAAATAGGCCTGCGATCCCACAAACCCAAATCTTTAAACAAAGGGTACCAAAATGTTCTCCACATTACAGGGAACTCATAACAAAAAATTTAGAGCTAAGATGAGCAAGATATAGGCTAGAATCGATGATTTAAAATGTAGAACTCACTTGAAGAATTTGGGTATTTTTTAATGAAATTTGAGTGAAAACTCTCCAATAATAAAAGAATAATTGAACAAATCAATTCACAATACTACCCAAGGCCAGAATAAAAACCAAGGTCCAACAATTGAGGAAAACAAAGTTTTGAAGTGAGAAAATGAAGAAAATAAAAGAAAGT
Organism: Withania somnifera; assembly: GCA_039654485.1. Lineage (NCBI taxonomy): Eukaryota > Viridiplantae > Streptophyta > Magnoliopsida > Solanales > Solanaceae > Withania > Withania somnifera. Next base: position 8,097 of record JBDJHY010179148.1, read on the forward strand.
TTGGGATTTGAAATATTTATTCTAGGTCCAGTTATTCAACTCCATCGGTGCCAAATGGATGGAAAATGATTTAGTACCATTGACGCTAGTGCTACATGATTGTTCTTAGAAAGGGAAATGGAAGCTAGCACTAGTGCTGCTAGGGTGATGCTATTGGGTTAGAGGCGAGTCGGCCCAGCCAGTTCCCATGAGTGCGATTGCACTTTGGCATGGTCACTCCTTGCTCTGTTAGCGCTACCTAGCGTGATCACGCTAAGGCCTGGGAGTGATCCAGATAACTTGCACTAGAACTTCTGAATCTTAGAAAATAGGCTCCGAACCCAAACAAAGCCTGATACACTCAAAAAAAAATATGTCAATCGCATGGAAATGAGTTTCTAGAATCAATGGCACATATGAAGTTCCAATTCTAGGTTGTGTTGACAAAATGTTGACCAAAGTTAACTCTATACCAAAATAAATAACTCTCCAAGCGAGTACTCGAAATGAGTCCAGTTTGCCCAAAGATTGAATAAATAACTCATATAACTCAAACTCTACATTTTGAAGCATGATGGTGAATCAAATTTTCAATCTGAGGATTCGATCACAAAAGTACCACCCAAGCTATACTCATGAAGTACAAAATATGTAAAATACATAAAATGAGATAAAACCAAACCAAGGCCTCCATAGCCTAAACACGAGTGCATCTTGACTAAAATCCATGTTCCAGAGCTAAAGGAACTGTTGGAATTCAATTTTATGTTTTTTCACAGAATGTTGACTGAAGTCAATGATTTTAATAGTTAAGGCTCTAAAATATACATAACAACCAAATGAATGACTCGGGAACAAAACCACTAGTTTCGATAAGTCATAAATGACTTAGGGATGCTATAGTAAAGATCTAGGATGCAAGAAAAGTAAATATAAAAAAGCACCTTAAGGGTCATTACAACATCCACTACTAAAATAGACTCCATCCCTAAAAGTCAGGAGAATGATAATACCTGAAGGAAAAAGAACTACAGTTATTAAGATCTTAACTCACTTTTGACCTCCCAAGCAGCCTCTTCCATGGGATGATCCTTCCAGTAAACCTTTTCCATCCAAATATTCCTAGACCTCAAGTTTCTCACATCTCTAGCCAAAGCCATAATCTTCTCTCAGCAATCGATAATCCCTCATTGAGTTGAACATAATCATAATAGGGCATGTATGACTCATATGGGATACACCGACTCAACATAGACACACGAAACATAAGTTGCACAACTAAAAACATAGGAGGAAAGATAACTTATAAGCAATACTACCAATTCGATCAAGAATCTCAAAAGGGACAATACTGGGGGTTGATCTTTTCCCTCTTTTCAAACCTCATCATGCCCTTCATGGGTGATATCTACAAGAAAAATCTCACTAACACTATACTCTAAAGCATGATGAAAGTGGTATGATAACTCTTTTGCCTACTCTGGGATGTCTGAAGTCTATCATGAATAAACTGAACCCTGTCTAAAGCATTTCGAAGCAGATATGTACTATGAATCCTAGACTTAAACCCATCTAATGACTAGGTGAATGACACCTTATTCCATATAAATCTTTAAAAAAATCCATTTAAATGGTGTGGTAGCTATTGTTTTACACAAACTCTACCAAAGCTAAAGGTCGATCCTAGGATCCTCCTAAATCAAGAACACAAGCCCTCAACATATCCGCTAAGACTTGAGTGGTCCGTTTAGACTAACCATTTTTGGATGGAGTGTTGTGTTGAGATGAACCTCGGTACCCATGACACACTAAAAACTCTCAAAACTAAGAAGTAAAGTTAGTACAACCAATAATAATAGAAACTTAAAAGTCAACGAGTCTAACCACCTACTGGACATAATAAAGGCTAAATTCTCTGTGCTATGTACTGTATGAACTGGGATGAAGCACGCAACTTAGTCAACCATATCAACAATGACCCAAATAGAATGATGGATACGAGAAGTTCGGGGCAAGATTGAAATAAAATCCTTAGTAATCTATTCCCACTTACACTCGGGAATGGGAAGCTGTTGTATCATAGTGCTCAAACTTAACCTTCTAACAGTTCAAGCACCAAGAAACAAACTCAGCAATATCCCTCTTCATACCACTCCACTAGTAGATCTGCCTCAAATCCCTATACATATTAGACATACCTGGATGGATGGAATAATGGGAACTGTGGGCCTCATAAAGAATCAACTAAATCAAATCATCAACCCACGAAACAAAATCCTATCCTCAAACCTCATAATACCATCTGAATCCACTGTATTTCTGTGGGTCTCACTTTGAAACACTCGACATGAATATCAGTAAGTATGGGTCCTCAAACTAACATTGTTGAATTTAATCAATTAATGTAGAATGGACCTTAATACTAGAAAAAACATGTCCTGAATATGTAAGCTCAAGTCTGATCAATAGGTTATCAAAAGACTGGATGTCTAAGGCTAATCACCTCTTAGAAAATGATCAAATAGCTAAGCTACCCATACTCATCAACGTCAGACTCAACGCATTCACTACCATATTTGCCTTGCCCAAATGATAAAGAATAATAATGCAATCATCCTTTCGCTACTCAATTCATCTTATTCAGTGAGAATTAAGCTTCCTTTGACTCATATACTAAAGGCTACAATTATTGGTGAAAATCTCAGAATGGACTCCATATAAGTATTGGCGATAAATCTTGAATGCAAAAACTACTACCACCAACTCTAAATCATAGGTGTGGTAGTTGATCTCATAAATCTTAAGAATTCTAGAAACATAAGAAATAATATGAACTTGTTGCATTAACACTCAACCGAGACCAACATAAGAGTCATCATAATAAACTGCTAAACTCTGACCCCCAATCGGTAAAGTCAACACATGGGCAGATGTCAATATAGTCTTAAGACTTTGAAAGCAAGCCTCTCACTCATAAAACCACTAGAAATATGTACGGAACATCCTTTCTTTTTAATCCATCACATGGTGCTTCTATGGAAGACAAACTCTTAACAAATCGAAGGTAGTACCAAGCAAGCCTAACAAATCTATAGACCCCAGTAGGAGTAGTTGGTCTCAGACAATCACGAACAATTGCAACCTTAGTCAGATCCACTCTATTACCCTATTTGGACACCAAATGTCCAACAAACTCAACTGATTCAATCCAAAACTCACACTTTTAGAACTTGTCATAAAGTCGATGGTCTCTCAAAATCTGAAGAACGGTCCTCAAATAACACTCATAATCCTATCTACTCCTCAAAAATACTAGAATGTTATCGATGAACATAATCACAAATGAATCAAGGTAGTGTTGGAACATATAATTTATCAAATCCATAAAGGTAGAATGGGAATTACTCAACCCAAAAGACATCACTAGGATATCAAAATGACTATAATGTATCCTAAATGCTGTCTTTGGGACATCCTTAGTCCTAATCCTAAACTGATGGTAACCTGATCTTAATTCAATCCCAGTTTGTGATAGAGAATAAGATAGTAAGTGAGCGTAATTTTGTTTGATTCTTCTCCACCAAGCACGAAAGTTTACGGATAACTATAGGTCGGTCTTAGAAAAGATGGAAGAACCCTGAAGCTAATCGAATATATAAATAATTCGAGGAGTAAGATACTTGTTCTTCATAGTAACAACATTAAAATATCTCTAATCAATACACATGCGCATATAACCACCATTCTTCTTTATAAATAGAATAGGAGAAAACCAAGGTGAAACACTAAACTGAATAAAATCATTATCTAGCAGATTTTGAAGCTGATTCTTAATATCTCTCAGCTTATTAGATTCCACATGACAGGGAGCAATAGAAAAGGGCCTGGTTCCCAACTTTAACTTAATACCCAAAATTAATGTCTCTCCTAGGTAGTAGGACATGGATGTTAGTTGAAAAACAACAACAAATTCACTTACAACAGGTACCGACTTGAATGATGAAGTATCAACACTTACATCTCTAAGATATGCAAGATAAAACAAAACACTAAGAGACTAACCTGAATGTATGAGATGATCCCCATCAGTACGCAACTAGCCAAAAATTGCCATATGATCGGGGATACGCTGGGCATAACTAAGGTAATAATCTTGACAAACAATACATGACCACTCTATGAAGGGATAAATAGTCCAAGACTAGTATCACGTAAAAATAAAAAATATCCAATAATATCAAATCAACCCGAGTATCAAAATACCTAATAATCACAAAACAGGATCTCATTAAATGATCCACTACTATAGAATTACCTACAGGTGTGGAGACAGATAATGGTACAAGCAACGGATCACTAGCCATACTACAAAATGATGCATTATAAGAAGACACACAGAGCAAGTTGAGCCTGGATCAAATAAAATCGAATCAAGATGATAACACAAAGAGATAGTATGTGTAACAATAACATCGGAGGCCTCTACCTCGGTTCTACTAGGGATCATCTGGAAATGATGGTGAGCACCATCATGCCACCATCATGCCCTCTTCCTCTACCATGTTGAGGAGCACTACAACTTGGAGAATCACCAACCCTTTCCTAATTGGCTATGCTAGAATAAGAACTGGAGAAATAGGCGGATGGACTATGGTCTGAATAGTACCATAATGAGGATAATGCTTATCTATATGACCATAGTACCACACTCATAGCAAGGCCCCTACAAGATAACAGGGCAAGAAGAACTTGCAGAAACATACTGGTTCCCACTCTTAAAAACTTGAAGTAATACCTCTTGATGATTGACCCTCTAAAGTAAAACCATGATAATCTCTACCAAAAGTCATAAGAGAATCTTGGATGGGATGATTAGACTATCCTTGATGCTGCTACTGAGAATGAGGTCCTTATATAAGATTTGAAATTGCTACCACCATACCTCAAACCACTAAATCGGCCCTGATAACGTGACCTCTGATCCTCCCTTACTCTCTCACCATAACTAAGGCCTTACAAAGTATGAGCATGCTCAAGAATTTCCTGAAAGGATGATTTGATAGCAAATAATACCTCGGTAGTCTTACGAATCTCACTATCCAACCAAGACACAAAATGATGGAATCGCTCTGCCTCAATAGCTATGTAACTGGAACCATAAGCAGACAACCTATGAAACCCTTCCTCATACTTCAGAATATACAAAGAAGCCTGTTGGAACATAAGAAACTCCTATCTCCTACAATCTTACTCAGTGTGATGAATATACCTCTCCAAGAATGCATCAAGAAAGGAACTCTAACTAATAAATGTTAGATTAGCTTAATTAGTCGAAGAATAAGACCTCCACAACTACTTGGCGAGGCTTCCTATTTGATACACTATAAAATCAACAATGTGAGTCTCCAATAGGATGAGGTTATGTAATCCCTCCAGACATCTATCAATAAAATCCCTCAGATACTCTCTTGGTGTACTTTTGAAACTCAGAGGACTCAAACTCGAAATTCAAACCAACTCATTTTGATCAAAGTTAGACATAGATGGATATGATAGCATATGTGGAACCACAAATGGAGTAGAAACTCCTGGTGCTGATGATGGACAGACCGTCATTGGAGGCACTTGAATTGGAAATGTTGAAATAGTCAGCGGCATTCCTAAACCATAAGATATTAGAACTAGTGGAACTTCTAAACTATAAGTACTCAGTACATAGGGAACTTCTGTACAAAAAGAACTCGGGGCTGACATCTGCACCCCACTTATCAGATACCTCAGCATACCCAATAGTTATAATGAAAATCCCCTCATATTTGGAGTCAATGCAGTGATTAAAAAAGACACAGGAGAAAATGGAACTGGTTTATGGACCTCTAGTGGTTATTGAACTGGTACAAACTCTGGATCAATATCTGTAGCTCTAACAAGTGATACAGCTCTATCAGGTGCTACAAATCTAGTACATACTCAACCCTGGCCTCTATGATGTCCTTTAGCTGGTGGTGCAACAGATTTACTATCTCCCGATGCTTCCACAGACTGTGTATGTGCCATCTATAGAAGAGTGAACAACAATAAATGATATTCAAAAGACCAACTAGGAAACAATGCTCAACAAAGAGTGAAAAGAGAACAATTTCCTAAAGATGTCACTGTAGCCTATTGAAGATATGATAGTACATCATTGTACCTGATCTACACGACTCTACTAGAAACTAGATCATGTACCAAGGACAAAAAAACCTAGTGCTCTAATAATAATTTATCATGACCCAATTTCTCAGGTCACAATTGCACCAAAATGGCACTCTAAAAGAACCATCTAACAAGCACACATAGCAAAAATAAAGAACTAAAAGAGGAAGACAAGACATATATAAGGGATAGGGATGAGTGAAAGTTTAAGTTAATACAATAACATCCCCAAAACTTAATATTTGATACATGAGCCACCGAAAAGAGTAAAATTCAGGAATAAAAATAAAGAGTTTGTTTCAAAATAAAAAATGAACAACATATGGGCTCATATAAGAAATAAAAGCAGTAAATAAATAGTTAATGAAAATAGGTCTAGATGTCAAACACAAAAAAAATAGAGAAACTATTCAACAGAATAATGAAAGGTAAGTATAAAAGATAACTAGCTAACTATAAAGAAGACTCGGTCAACAAAGGAGAGAATTTACCCAAACCCATGCTCTAATAAAGATTAAATAAATAACTAGAGTGGTCGTATGGTGATACCCTCAATAATGCGAATGGGAAGAAGAGATAACTATAACAAGAAAAGAAATAAAGGAAGCATGAAGGAGAACCCAATATATATATACCTTCAGCTATAATAGTAAGTTGGTACAATAATAAGTAAAGAAAAATCCTAATGGCCTCCCATACCATTGAGAGATAAAACAAAGATGAATGCAAAACCCTCTGGCATTCGATACTACCATAGAGTAAAACCAACAAAAAAATACTCAAGGATATACTATGCATGATGATGATGAGATAATAGAGAAGTAAATTTGTATGCTCCTACCCAAACCTGTAAGCCCGGCAAGTAGGACCCATGGAAGACCGCAACCTGTATACCTCTCCCTTGGTTTCTTGCAAGCCTAGATTTGCAAGATCTATGGAGGCTGAAACCCCATACAAAGAATAATAAATTGTAGTCATACCTCTTACGGGTTTATTTCAGAACCAATTATTATGACCGTGCCTAGCTGCACTCAGGTCTAAAATCTAGAAAATATCAATGTCTAGATTTTAGCCGTAACTAAGTCTGTAATACTCAAATCAATGATTCATCTTCATTATTATATTTACTATAAAAAAACTAGTAAAATATCATTTAATACTCATTTTAATCTTATAATAATGAAAATGGGCCCACAAGGACATGCAAGGTGTCAAAAATCAGTGACTTTTAGACTTGGCCATAAAATGGTAGAAACCAATGCCAGTTTCAGGATGATGCATGCTAAAACATAATAATATCTCAAATAAGTTTTACCAGCCCTACACAGGTGCGGATACTACAAAATTTAGAGATAACTTAGTCAATTTCCAAGACTCATTTACATTCATAATAGTACCACCATCTATGTTCCAAATTCAATGAAGAACACTCAAGATCACAGGGTAACTATAATCTCAAATGCAACGCCAATACTTAACCAAGAAGTGGACTCAAAAAGCGGACAAATTCATGGGTACCACACCTGAAAAGCCCAAGAAAAGGATGACTAATTATTACAATTATTTCCCATATAATCCAAGTGTAAGATCAATAAGCCATAGAATACCTAATGTCTGAGGATAAGCCCATAAATACTGAGTAAAATAGCCAAGAAAACTCTATCCAGCCTAAAAATATGCAAATAAACCTGAATGCTTATGAAACTAGACAAATAAAAATCTACATGTTAATACAAGTCAAACAATACCCAAAAAGCTATAATTATAGATGGGGTCAAACTATGGGTCAAAAAAGGCTTAGGAACCTAAATCTCCGAACAAAGGGTACAAAAGTATTTCCTATATTGTAGGGAACTCATAACTAAAATATGGAGCTAAGATGAGAAAGAAATAAACTACGATGATTTGAAGTGTATAATCCACTTAAAGAATTTGGGAATTTTTGAATGAACTTGAGTGAAAACTCATCAATATTCGAAGAATAATTGAATAAATCAAGTTCCCAACACTACCGAAGGCTACAAAAAAAAAATCTCAAGGTCCAAAAATGGAAGAAAACCAAGTTTTTAAAGAAAGTCTAGGATTTTAAATATTTATTCCAGGCCCAAATGTTTAGCGACATCGTCCCAAATGGATGGAAAATAATTTAGCACCATCTACCCTAGTTCTACGCGTTCATGCTAAGAAAAGGAAAGGGACAATCTAGTTCCATTAACACCAGGGTGATGCGAATGCATCAGTGGTGATTCAGCCTAGTTAGCACCAATAATGCCCATGAGTTTGATCGTACTATGGGCTAGTAACTCCTCACGATTCCTAAAATGATTGTGCTAAGGATTGGGAATTCCCTAGATGGCTTGTACCAGCACTTTTAAATTTAAAAAATAGGCTTCCGGGTCCAACAAAAATCGATACGTACAAGCCAAATATACACATGCATAGAAATGACCTTTCAAACTCAATGGTGGAAATGAAATTCCAATCCAAGCTTATTTTGACAAAATATTGAACAAAGCCAACTCTATAAAAAAAACCAACTCTCTAACTGAGAACTCAAAATGAGCTGGTTGGATCGAAGCTAAAATGAACAACTCACCTAACTCAAACTCGACATTCTAAAGCTAATAGAGAAGTCAAATTTTCAATCTGAGGCTCTAATCATAAATAACATGACCCAAGATATAATCATGAAATACGAAACACATAAAATAAGAAAAATGAGATAAAACCAAAAACAAAGCCTCTGGGCCAAACCACAAGTCCAAATTGACCAAAATCCATGTTCCTAGGATAATGGAAGTGTTGGAGTTTCATTTCAAGATTATTTTCCCAAAATGTTGATTGTAGTTGATGATTTCAATAGTTAAGGCTTTAAAATAGGGAAATAGACATAATGACCAAATGAAGGAGTAGGGGATTGAATTACAATCTAGATTAGTCATAAATGAATTAGTGCCTCTACAGGAAAACTTTAAGATGTAGGAAACGTGAAAATACAAAAATGATCGTAAGGGTTATTACAACTCATTGCATGATTGAAAGGACTCGTACATATTTTCATGCTTACAACTAGTCCTTAGACCAGTACCTAGGAACAGTGTACAATTGATACTATGGACCGTAGTATTAATAGTATGGACTATAATTTTGATTCTTATAAAGAAGCCTACATGGTGAGTTTCTGTACCTTTAGCACACAGACCAATAGTATAGATCGTGGTATCAGAAGTATGGAACGTACTATTAGTTATACTAGAAAGTCCCTAAAGTGTCCAGTTTTTGGACTTTAAGAATATTGATCGATAGTATCAATTGTACTATGCATAGTACGACCCATACTGTGCTCCCGTGGTATTGATCCCACAATGTAGTTATACGTTTTGTTTCATAGACTAACCTATGGAATGTGGTATGAACACCATAGACTATACTGTTGTGTGGTATTTCCCCAATAGTTTTTAGCAGTCTGTAAATAAAGGCATTCCAGTCAATCCCTACCCCCTCCAGACCTAATACTTTATTATTTTTTCTTCTTCTATAGGTATTATATAAATATATATGTATACACGACACTTATCCAAATCTCCTATTCTTGCTAAATCTCTCAAGAAACTCAATGATTCTCCCAGAACAAGGTTAGGGTACTTCATCACCAAGTTCAGAAATCCAAGTTCCTCCTCTAGACTTTCAGTTAGAATTCTCAGTCAGCAGTTATTTGGGTATTCAATGAGTGTTTTCTTCCACCCTCATGTGCAAATTTTAGTCTTTAACATTAAGATTCTATGAGTCCCATGATTAGGGTTCTTACCTAAATTCATCCATATGATCTAAATCCAAATTTTTATGATATTGTCATGATCCTAAACATGTTTTATTAACTTTTATTATGGTTTTCTATGGTTATGTAATAGTTTCTAGTTTATCTCTAGGTCTAACCATGATGTTAAGTTGTCAGGTAGTTAAAAAATATTTATCTTCATGGTATTTGTCCTATTATTGGTTATGTTCCTTCATTGCTACATTATAGTGCACAGTTATCTTATTTTTAAGCATGCTTTGCATGTCTCATTCAGTGTTTCAAGTATTTTATAATATTATACATAAAGAATTGATTTTTAGGCTATTTATATAACCCCTCAGTATGTTTTCTTATCGTGATCAAAGTCTTAGATAAATGTTTGTGCTTAGTTTTAAATTAAGTATATTCAGTATTTTAGGATCAAATGGATCATAGACTCATCCTATTTTAATATAAATAGTAAAAGCTTAAATACAAAATACATTACAAGCCAAGTTTAGTATAATATGAGCACTGGTATTTTATTTGGGAGTAGTACCTAGTACCAAACGAATGGGAAACCATGTACTCCGCCAATATATTTTGACACACAAATTCCAGAACTACATTTCCACGGTAGGTTTTATAGCCTAAAATAACCGATCCTCAGTTTAGTGGATCCACAGTAATCAGGTTCCTTATCTTGGGAAGTATTGGACACCCTTTTTACGTTTAGAGGAAGTACACTAAAACCCATGAGGCTTACATGGTTTCTATCAATTAGGAAAACCTCCCACTTATGTTTAGTTGCATTAAAATTTAGTTACAAATGTATGTTATAGTACTCATATTACAACTTTAGTTTTTAGTAAAGTTTATGAGAGATATTAATAATGATATCTTTGAGTCATTTTAGCTCTGTTTATGATCTATATTAGTCAATGAGTTACTTTAATTGTATCAGTCCAGTTATATCTAGTTTAGAATAATTCACAATGTTTATGTATATATGAGTTATTGTATTTTTTGTATGCTTCTATCCTAGTATGTTATATCTTATATGTCAGTTGTCATCCTGTTTATCTCAATTCAATACTTTTACACATGTTATTTCTATTCATGCCTACATACTCAGTATATTTCGAAAATATTGATGCATACTTTTGCGTACACTCATAATGTAGATTTAGGCCTTTCATCCTGTGTTTGGGTTAGATTGGATCCCCATTCAGCAAATGTATAGTGGTGTGTCCTCATGGTTTGAGGGCTTTGCAGAGTAGTCAATAGTCTTCAGTCTTCTCAAATTATTTCCTATTATTTACTTTAAGTATTTATTTTTTAAGCCAGAGGTTTGTTCTAGCCACTAATTTTCAGTTAGTAGAGGCTTTCAAACATGATGTTTAGTATATTCAGTTTTGGGATTTGATCATTTCATTACCTCAGACTATTTCAATTTTATATTCTATATAAATAACCCATCATTTTTATTAGTTCTTTTATTTTTGTTTGGTTTCATCATGTTCTGTTATTGTATTAGTTTGTGCACTAGATACTTAGGGTTAATTGAGCGTCCTTCAGGGTTCTAGGCACCGTGTCCCATCAAGGGTGTAGACTCGAGATGTGACTAATTTGGTATCATGGAAAAAGGTTCAAGATTCCTAGGATGTGTGAAAGTTGCATTTAGTAGAGTCTCTTTTATGGGTATGAAGTGCACCACACTTATAAGGGAGAGGCTGTGAAGCATTTTAAGAATGAGTTTACCTTTTTAGTTATTCCAAGTCGTGCTATAGAGTCTAACTCTAATTCCCCTAATTTATGCTATAAAAATTTTCAAAATATACCTCCACATAGAGAAAGAATTCAGACTTTGGAAGAAGCTAGGACCAATAATCAAGGTCAAAATCCTCTAGCTGCACTAGAGGTTCATGTTTCGTAGCATCCACCTATCAATAACAATGATGTCACAAATGCAGAATTTTGAAATGCCATCTAGTTGTTGGCTCTGGCACTCACAACCCAAGTCAGCCAACAAAGGGGAGCACTAGTAGTTTGGTAGGGTGACCCTAATACTTCCAAGCTTTGCGAATTCCTCCGGCTCACCCTGCCAAAGTTATTTGAGTCTAAATTTAGAGATGAACCCAAATTTTTTTATAGAAGAGGTTCAGAAGGTAATTGAAGTAATGAAGGTGTGCAAAGCGCTCAATGTAGAATTATTTGCTTATCAGCTAAAGGACATGGCTAGAATCTGGTTTGACTAGTGGAAGAAAAATAAAGGACTTGATGAGGTGTATGTAATTTGAACAGTGTTTGAGGAAGCTTCCTTGGAGAAGTTCTTTCCTGGAGATAAAATAAAGGCTAAAGTTCATGAATTTAGAGTAGGTTTCCATGAGTTTTCATAACATAGACTCAAGTTTACTCAGCTATCTTGTTATGCACCCGACATAGTTGTT
>JBDJHY010179158.1:0-12130 GCA_039654485.1 Withania somnifera
ACTCATTCAGCCTTAGAAAGCTGATCGCACAAGCAGCCGACCACTGGAAGGGTACATCCTTCCGTGTCAATCTGGTCAAGGGGGATGTAAGGGAGGAAAACCCTGAACAAAGAAACAATAATGCCCTGACAACCCTAAGAAGCTACGAAACTCCGTAACAAATGTGGGTCGAGGCCAATTTCAAACTATTACAACCTTAGCTAAATCAACACTGACACCGACACTCGATTCCATATAACCTGAAATGATATAGGATCAAGCCAAAACTCATACTTCGACAACTTAGTGTAAACTCACTTAGCCCTCAAAGTCTACAACATAACCCTCATGTGGCCCTCAGCTCAGCTTGAATCCACGATATACTAGTATATCATTGATAAAGATAATCACAAACGAATCTAGGTAAGGCATGAAAACCCGAGTCATCAGATCCATAAATGTTGCAGGGGCATTAGTCAGTCCAAAGGACATCACCAGGAACTCATAATGGCCATACGTCATCCAAAAAGCTATCTTTGGGATATCCTCAGCTCGAACCCTCAACTGGTTGTAACCAGACCTTAGAGAACACTGTGGCTCATTGAAGTTGATCAACTAAATCATCAATACGTGGATTATTCTTAACAATTACCCTATTCAGCTGCATATAATTAATACACATTCGCAGGAACCTATTTTTTTTTAACAAACAACACCGGAGCACCCCACGGCGAAACACAGGGATGGATAAAATCCCTTTCAAGAAGGTCCTGCAGCGGAACACTCAACTAATAAAGCTCAGCTGGGGCCATACGACAGGGAGGGATGGAAATAGGCCTGGTGCCCAGCTCAACCTCAATAGAAAAGTCTATATCTAGCTCAAGTAGGAGACCAGGAAAGTATGCAAGGAAAACATCTACAAACTCACCAACGATTGGCATGGTCTTAGGGTACGGGGACTCAAACTTGATATCTCTAACATGTGCCAGGTAAGCATAGCAGCCCGAGTGATAAGTCTACAGGCTCACAATAAGAAATGACTCGAACCGATGAACGACTAAGAGGGCCATGCCACACCACTAGGTACATCAGGCACAGAAAAATCACAATCTAGGCATAACCATCCAGGACTGCACAATAAGAAGACAACCAGTCCATGCTAAAAATCACATAAAAATCTAACATAGCCAGCTCAATAAAATAACGCACGTGTTGTTCCCCTAAATGGACATACGACATGACCTATATACACGATCCACCACTAAGGATGCACCCACTAGGGTAGATACACTTAAGGGTATAGTCAATCACTTGTTATTGGTACTCAACCTTAAAGAAAAATAAGCAAAAATGTAGGAGAGGGTAGAACTCGTATCAAATAAAGTCAGAGCAGAAAATCCAAACACAAACAACATACCAATAATGACTACATCAGAGGCCTTGGTTTAGGCCATTTATTGAATGTCATAGAGTTGGTGCTACTCCCCATCTTGCTAAGTACTAATGCCCTTGCCTCTTCCCCTTGCCACCTGGCCTCCTCCCCTGGCCCCTCGAAAGGTTGGCGGCCTACCTCTGGCCGGTGAAACTCTTTTTAATGGCTGTACAGGTAGCACTACGGCCTAAGAGGCACTATGATGGGGAAAAACCCGATCATAATGACCCTGGCCCCAACTCATAGTAAATATCACTTACCCTGGCCTAGCCATGGGACTTCACGATAGAACCCTAAAAACATAGAACTGGGCTCCTGATGGGTGAGCTACCAACCTTACTGCCGGAGGCCTGGTACTATCGGCTCGGCTGAAATATCTTACCAAAGTCATGATCCCCTGACCTAGATCCTACAAACTAGCCCTGATGGCGCTGTCTCTTCTCACTGCCCACTTGGGCCTATTGAGTCAAAATCTCCATGCGGAAGGAATGGTCAGAAACATCTACAAAGGACTTCTATAGCACCAGAATTAACTTGACATGGCCCTGTAAGTCAGGCCTCAGCCCTCGGTAAAATGGTGAATCCTCTTTATAGAAAATAATAGATCCCTTGCATATTTGGACAACTCAATAAATCGAGCCTTATACTCCAAAACTGTCATCGAACCCTATCTCAAACTCTTACACTGTGCATGTGAGCCTCAAGGATACTACGAGACATGCACTGTGCTAAGAAGGCTCCCCAAAACTATCCCCAAGTGAACATAACTAACCCTAATGGTCGGTGATTCTAAAAAGTCTACCACCATCGAATGGCGACACCCTCAAATAGATATGAATTAAAGTCTACCTAATGAGAATCTAAGATCCCCAAGGTCTGAAGAAGCTTCTCATAGACAGTAATGAACTCATGGCGGTCCTACCTCTATGCTCAAAATCTGGTGAGCGAAACCCAGAGGAAATTATCTAACATCTTCCGCACCTCAGACACGGGGATAAAAGAAGCTGATGCTAGTGCAGGGGTAGTGGTGTTACTCTGAAATGGTGAAACTGGTAGCGCTGTGGATGGTGGTGCTGTAGAACCTGGGGGAGACAGCATGCCCTTCGACGCCCCCTGAGCAGATGACTGTGACATGTGTGATACTGTACCATCAATCCTCTAGAGCATATACCATAATAAGTCTCTAAGCATGGAAGATGGTGGCTGATCATGGTTTAGCGATGGCATAGAGGGTGCTTAGTGGTGAAGTAGCTGGAGCGACAACGATCGATGAAGCATCCTCCCCTATCCCTTCTTGGATTGATGGGAAAGGGTCTTGATCTATCAAAGATCCTCTGTCATGGACTATCTACAAAGGAGTGTGGCCAATGTATGTTTTTAGAAGATTACAAATAACAACGAACAACGGGATTCAAAGTACAAATAACAACGCACACTAGGCGACCTCGACACACCACAACCGGCAAGGCGACCTCGCCACAATGATGCACAATAATCTTGCCACATCAACCTTGTTATAGAAACTTCGGCAGAGCATCCTCACCAGAAGAACTTGCAAATTAGACTCGCCAAAATGACCTTACTACAACGACTTTGGAAGAGAGACTTCGCTAAATGACTTTGTCAAGGAAACCCCGAGGTGCTCGAGCAGCCCGAGCTCTTGCAGCTGCCTTTCTAGAAGCAAGCTTCCTCTGAGGGGTCTAGAGCGAGCATGAAAGGCTAATTCTAACCAAACCAAAACATAAACCTAGGAGGAGAAACATCATAGAGAAATATATTCCATAATTTTCTCATAAACCAACTGGGAGCCAAAGGGTAAAACTTCTTCAAATCAACTGAGAAAAAAAGAACACATCTATAAAAAAATTGGGAAAAGGGATTACATGGTGCTTCTGTATTAACTTATGACCATTTGGGTGCTAACAACAAATATCTTTAGTATGCTGGAACTCACGATTTGAGTCATATCTAGCAAGTATTAATCAATAGCACCATGCAGGCTAGACTCATGCACTTAGTTAGAACCAACTGTATTTTAACAATACAGCAGCAACAAGAAAGGACCCATGACTCAACACATAACCAATGGAAATTAAATAAACAATAACAAAACCCCATAAATCTAAACAAGGAGATATGACTACCCTCAGTCAGGTCATCAGCCATGGCTAACAGTTACTACTTCTACAGGAAGGCAAAGGAAAATTCTTAATACTAACAAAAAGAACAATGGCGATCGTGGGACTGGAGATCCCCTTTAGGTTAGCTGGGTTTGGAGCTTCAAACAGCAGGCTGGGTGAGAGAGAATGTGGAGAATGTGCTATGGGAAAAAAAATCTGAAATCTTTAAAAGCACAGCATGGCACATATATAAATATATCTACACAATTGGGCTAGGCCTAGGAAGGAAAAAGTTCCAACTACCCAAAACCCAACCCAAGTGGCCTGGGCCAAAATTCCACGGCACAACCAACTTAAAAATGAACGGGTCTTAGACATGGGCTTAAAGTCCATCTAGACCAGGATCAGTATTCCAAAGCTAATCAAAAAGTCAAAAATTAATTCCACGTGCATTTATAGCTATTTCATTCTCGAGTTTCACTAATTTAAAATAAAAAATTCAAAGCAGGGGAACTAAGATAACGAGGGAATGAGTCACCAGGGCACTGAACTATCAGTCCAACAATATGGGGAAACTCCCAAATGGATCTAAGTATAGGAAAAAGGAAGAAGGAAAGGAAATAACTAAGTAGCTCTTTATAGAAGCCATTCAATGGGGTCTTTTTTATTTGTCCTATAGGTACCGAATGAAGAGCGTATACGAGGACTATTACAACATCATTGCGATCATGATCCGATAAATCGGGTTGTGATATTCCTAGAGAATTCTAATAGAGTTTGTATCTCTTATTTTGCATTTATTCAAGATACCAGTGTTGATACTCCCCCATTACATTTTGTATGATTCATTTGTGAGTTTTAAGATGTTTTCCTATGAATCTTGTAGGTGTTCCCTGAATTAGGAAATTTATTTAGCTATTGAGTTGGAGCTCGTCACTAAGCCCATTGCTATCCCTACATACCATACAACTCCATTCGAGTTAAAGGAATTAAAGAATCAACTTCATGATCTTCTTGATAAAGGGTTTGTTAGACTGAGTGTATCATCGTGGGATGTTCTTGTCTTTTTCATAAAGATGAAATAAAGGTCGATGAGGATGTGCATTGATTAGTTGAATAAGGGTATTATTGAGAATATGTATCCCCTTCTCAAGTTTATTTTACCAATTTTAGGGTGCCTCAATTTTTTCTAAGATTTATTTAAGGCTGGACTATCTTCAGCCGAGAATTAGCACTTTAGATGTCCTACCAAAACCATCAGGATCCAATAAGGTGACTAAAACTTATTTGTGAGGTCTTTAGTGTGATTCATTCCCTACAATGTTCACAGAGGTGATAAATGGGGCATTCTGACAAAATTTAGATTCATTGGTTATTTTCTTTATTGTTGACACCTTGGTTTATTCAATAAGTGAGGCAGACCATGTTCAACACTTGAGGATTGTACTCGAGCAACTAAGAGAAGAGAAGTTGTATGCAAAGTTTTCCAATTGTGATCAGTGTTAATCTTGGGAGACATTTTATCCTAGGAGGTTATCATGGTCGATCTAGCCAATATTGAGGTAGTGCATAGTTTGACTAGTCCTACTTCCCTGTAAAGATTTACAACTTTTTTGGCTTGGCAACATATTATCATAGAATTCTATAAGGGTTTATTCTATCACAGCATAGTTGACTCAGCTGACCCAGAAGAATGTCATGTTTTAATAGTCAATAAGTGTGAACAGAGCCTCCAAAGGCTTAAGTACTTATTGACCTCAACCTAGTCTTGACTTTGCCTATAAATTGTGAGCCTTTCACTTCTTATTGTGATGCTGTTTTGCTCCTTTACCTTTAGTTCATGATGCGAGTGCTAGTTGTCCTTCCCCTTAGTCTATACCCGTGGTTCGAGAGTTTCTTGATGTGTTTATGATAAGTTACCTAGCCTCATGCCCGAGCATATGGTTGATTTTTCTATAGAGCTTGAGTCGGGATCTAGGCCCATTTCTATTCCACCATGCTGCATAGCTCCAACAAAGTTTATAGACCTCGGAGAAAGTTTCCCCAAATCATGGGATCTATTGATTGAGTCCCTCATAACATCATACTTTGAATTCTTACCATTTGAGGCTTCTAATAGCTCTATTCAGCTCATGTTACCTTGTATCCCATTTTTGTCACTTTTATTAAGTCCAAAATATCGATTACATAAAATTGCATATTGGAGTGGTTTTTTTGGACTTCGTTTTGATTATAGGATTTTGTTAGGTTAAATTAAATTGTTGTAATTTAATTAAAATTTATTTGTGTTAGCATACAAAATTATGCTTAAAATTTATTATTCTAAGCGGTATGTTTTACTAAAAATAGATTTATATTAATTTTTGTGTATTTAAATTATTATAAATATTTTATGTTAATTTATACGATAAATGGTTAATTATAAACTTGGGGAATAAAGATTCCCCCCTAAAATTTTATGCCCACTCACCCCCTTATCTTATATATATATATATATATTTATGTACATTATCCTAAAGTTAAAACTAACTTAATTACTTATTAGGAAAGTATTGTCTCTTTCATTCATTCTCTAGTGTTTCATTGAAAACAAGCAACTCAATCTTTTGGTTGAAGGAAATAGATAGTTTTGCTCCATGAAAGCTCGGTATCTTGGTTCCTAGTGCGTTCCAACCCGGTAATCCACCATTTTTTCTATAGTTTCATTGTTTTTCTATAGTAAAAAATATTTTAGGGATTATATCTTTAATTTTACCTGTAGGTCTGAGCCCTAATTTGTGCCACCCGATCCCCATGTCATGCTCTTTGTATTGATATAATTATTTCCATATTTTGAGATTTTAGGGGTTTGGACATGGTTTTAGTCAAGACACTAAACCTATTATATATTTATCAATATGGGACTTGTTTTACTCATCTTTATTTGTTGATCATGCTTTTTGTTAGTCTCACTCATATTTAGAATTTATATGGAGATTTTGATTCATTCAGTGCACTTTTCGAATTATTCTTCGATAGCAAGGTAGGCTAGGCTTATTGTGTTATTGACTGAGTGTTGATATATCATTTAAATTTGTAAATTTCTAGATCGGGGCTGAGATACTATTTTGGAGCCCCATTATTATTATAATTTGGCCTATAGCCATTTTTATTAGCCTTATCACATGGTACTCAACCTTGGGACTATGTGGGCCCTATAGGCGTGTTTCACGCCAACTCTTGATTATAGTATGGTGGGGGTGTAGTAACACCTCTAATGCGTATTATCTATACACAGATTCTATACTATAGTAAGGTCGGGGAGGGGATTATACTAGTGATAGGGTCCTTGCCATTCCCCAAAATTTCTATATGTTGGCCTAGATGCCGCTCCTAGGTAGGATACTTATTTTCTTTTGATGTGTTGTGTCGTCCTTATAGTGATACTGTGATTATTATTTTGTTCTACTATTGCATGGTACTAGATAGAATAAGATTATTGGTTGACTAGGAGAAACTAGACATGACCTGTTTTCCTGCTATGCATATTTACGAGCTCAAACTGAGATTTGGTATTCCTTCCTAATGATTATCCCATTACTTAGCATTTATTAAAGAGTATATGCGGGATTTTTTCCCTCCATAGACTCTCAAACCTAGGTCTCTACGACGGTGCCCGTGGTACTGCATAGCCTGGGTGGAGGGCTATAATGTGGGAGGACAGGTAAGTATACTAATATCACTCTTTAGTGGCTATTCGTCACATCTTGGGGAACCCAATTTATATATATATATATATGTATATATATATATATATGGTTCTGCAGTGCCATGGGTCGCCGAGGGAGATAACGTATGGTTATTGAGGCATCCTATAGCACGCCTTGTAAGTACTTTTTGGTTATACTTGTTGTTAGTGTACTTTTGAGATTTACCAGGCAATGTTTGTTTGTTGTCTCACCTGGTTATGGTTTCTCTAAGGATCCAGGTAAGTGGCATGATATTTTACTATCTATAAGTTGATTATGCCAGTTTATGGTTGCCTTTCTTTTTTTGTTGACCATTTTTTACCTTATTTATGCTTATTACTACTTAGTCGGCCTATGCCTACTAGGTATCCATTGATGTTGGTACTCATGATACACTTCTACATCATATTAGTGCAGATCGGGGTACAAGTCAACAACGGGATAACGATCAAGCCAGATAGAGTTTTGCTAATTCGGAGATATGGTGAACATCAATTGTCCTTACTACTCCTGGTCTTTTTATGTGTTGGAGTTGTTCCATTTGGGACGGGATAGATTTTGTATATATATATCTTTTGGTCATGCAGACTTGTATTCTCTTTAAGTTATATATTTTTATAGTAGCTCATCGGTTATGACATCAGATTTTGAGAAGTGTGTTTCTGTCTAGTTTATTGAGTTTCTCTTCTTTCTCATTTTTATTCTTTTTTAGGTTATAGGTACTGGCCCATTACTACTCTCTTTAAGAAAGGGTTAAGCTTATCAATATAGGAGGTGTAGATTCCATCACTTTCTAATTTTTGGGTCGTGGAGTTGTATGTCTATGGATGTTGAAGTACAATGAGAAGAATTACCCTGTCGATGATCTAGATTTGGTTGTCATGATAAAGTGTTAAAGTTATGGAGTCAATACTTATATCGAGTACATTGAGGTATTCGTCAAAAAACTAGAGTATTCAATAAGTCTTTAGTTAGAGGGATTGTACCTGAGGCAACGACGATGGGTTTAGGTTCTGAAGAATTATGATATGACTATACTGTAGCACCTAGCTAAGGCTAATGTGGTAGCTGATGTTTTGAGTGGGAGATTATCTTGTATGCATAAAGGTGTGACCTTTAGCTAAGGAGGTTAAGAGTTTGGCTAATAGTTTAGTTTTCTTGACAACTCTTGATAGGGTTGTCCTTTCTTTCATTAAATCTCATTCTTCCTTTATAAAAATTATTAAGGAAAAGAATTTTGTGGATGGAAAGTAGAGCATTATAGAAGATAAAATATTTGAGAATCAAATGAGGTATCCCTCGAAATGAAGAGTGTTTTAAGGATTGGTTGCTTGATATGTGTACTCAAGGAAGATGATTTGACTAGGTTGATCATGAGAGAGACATATAGTTTGAGAAATTTTATTCACCTGGGAGAAGCAAAGATTTAACAATGTTAAAGCCAACACTATTGGTTGTGTCGCATGAAGAAGGATATTGCTAAAATTTTTGCTAGATGTATGAAATGTCATTGGGTTAATTTTAACCATTAGAGGCCGGGTGAATTATGATAGGAGATGCTCATTCCTTCGTATAATTGGTAGCGGATTACCATGGATTTTTTATTGGCTTTTATAGGACCAAATTAGGGTATGAATCTATCTAGGTAATTTTGGATCGATTTATTAATTTGCCCATTTGATTTTTGTCAAGGTTGGTTTTACAACTGAGAAACTAGCAGAGATTTACCATAATCAAATTGTTTGGTTACATGGTTTCCCTACTTCTATCATCTCCATCTGTGTTTCACTATTCACTTCATACTTTTGGAAAGTGTTATCGCATGGCTTGAGTACTCAACTAGATATGAGTACAACCTTTTCATTCTTAGACGGATGGATAGTTTGGGCCTACTTATTTAGGTTTAGGAGGATATTCTATGAGCCTGCTTTATTGATTTTGGGAATCATTAGGATAAACATCTACCATTAGGGAAATTTGCTTATAACAATAGTTACCAATCTAGTATTTTAATGATGCCTTTTGAGATATTATATTGTATGAGGTATAGATATCCCATCGGTTGGTCTGATGTATTTGAGGAGGGTCCCTTGATACATATATATTTCATGATTCCATAGAGAATGTTCTAGTCATTCAGAGATGGTTGTTGGTATCTCTAAGACTATAGAAGAGTTATGAGGGTAGATGGGTTCGACCCTTAGAGTTTATCAAGGTTGATCATGTTATGCTAAAGGTGTAAACCATGTAGGGTTTGATGAGGTTTGGAAATAAAGGCATGATTATCCCTCGGTTCATTATCCTATTAGATATCTTGAGATGTGTAGGGGAGGTGGATTTGTCAGCACTACATCCTACCTTCCATGTCTTTATGCTTTGAAAGTATGTTCTCGATGATTCTCATTTTATTCACTATGAGTCTTTGACGATGGATTCAGACTTGACCGATGAGGAGGATCCTATGGCTATTCAGGACAGGCAGGTTGGTAAGATAAGGACTAGAGAGTTTCTTCATTAAATGATCCCAATTTTAGAGGCTACATGGGAGATTTAGTCTAATATATGTCCCAGTTATGCGCACTTCTTTTAGGCTTCAGGTACTTTCTACCCCTTTAAGTTTTTTTGATGGATAAGGGTTTTGGTGGTCAATTATGTAATGACCCTAAAGGTCATGAGATTGAATTTGATTGCTTTATTTTTGAGAAGATGATGGGGAGACACACATTGGAGGTCATTGCACTGTCTTTACCCTGCATGATGCATGACTTGATAGATGATACCTCCATATCTCTTCTTAAGGTCATTGACATTATGACCAAAACATTAAATGTGTCTAAATTCTTTTTGATTAAGGACTCGATCAACCTTGTAGCACGAGCAATAGGGAGGGACTCTTCCTCGTCTGTCGATACTATAATGACTCAAATATTTGAAAGATTTGAATGTTCTACTATTGTCACCATTCCTACTACTACTACCCTTTTATCTATACAGGAAGGAGTTGATATGAGACATTATACAATAATATTCCTTCACCACCACTTCCCCTATGGTTTTTCCTGCACAGTCTAGATTAGATATTTCCTTTACTGTCCCTACTGGTTGAATGATCGTCATATCATATGACTATTGGGCATGATATTGCAAAAATAGATAGAGACTGGGATGAGTGATTTATATGACAAAATTCGACCATGGATTTTGGATAAGATTGGTGAAATAGAGAGAAGGAGGATGGCTATTCATAAGAAGGACGTGTAGGACCTCCATAGATAAATGAGTGTCATTGATAAGCGAGCCTTAGATAGACTGAGTGAGCTTAAGACACTTGATTTAGAGTTTCCTCAAGATGAGTTGGAGTCATTCGAGCTGACATTACTATCCTCCCAGACTGCATGCTTGGGTCATATATGCTTTATCTCTTGGTATTGAAGAGGAGGTGACTACTTTTAGACTAGGGATTGAAATATTTGCAAATGATATTGCTCCTACCTCTAGATTGATGGATAAGTGTCCTTGTAAGAGCGATGATGATGTGAGTACTAGGAGGTTGTGAAGGAGGCGATCTCTCCATTCAAATAGGAAGGTATATCATGAGAGTCAAGTTGATGAGATGATCAGGAAGGATGCTGAGAGAGCATAGATTGAGGCTTTCTATAGTTGTGCTTAATCTAATAGAGCGTCACCTGACACTATTGATATATCCTGTGATTTTTCTGCTAAGGTACCATAGAGTACCACTTTTAATGCATCAAAAGGCTCTTCTATTGTTGCTCTAGATAATATTGTGGCTGATCTAATACCAGAGGGCACAAAACCTGTCTGGATCGATGGCCCTTTTAGAGAGCCCATATCTTTAATTTTACCACCACTGGTGGTGCCAACTTTGAGATGTCAGGGATTCCTAATGATACAATAACATTTGAGACCCCAAACACCAGTGCTACAAGTATGGTATACTCCCTTATTCTACCATTGGTTCTTGCGGATAGTGCACCTTTTTTATATTTGGGAAGGGGATGCCTAAACTTAGGGGTTTTTGTTGACATGTTTTAATCTACATAGTGAATTATCATAAAATAGCTGACATGTTAAGGGTGTATATTTTTTGAGTTGTATTTTTATGTAAATAGTATTAGTTGACTTTCATGTTGTCTATTAGTAATTTCAATAAAAGTGCAGTTGGTTTGATATTCATTGAAAATTCAACCTCTGGAAATTTTTATTTGCCATGGATACGCTCTTCTTATGTTAGATAACCTTTAGAATCTCTGTATGACATTGTTATTGTAGATACTAACTTGTTTATCAAAACATAAGTTGGGACTTTTATCAATTGACTGATATTAGGTAGTAAATCTCTGCTAAGAGAGTGTTAGGTTATATATTTCCCAGTCCCTCGTGGGTGTACAAGATAGAACTTACCCGGATTGTCACACAAAAGGTCATTTGTTAGTCGATTAGGACGCATCAGCGCATATGCTATTCATCGCGATTGCGTAAAAAACGCTTGTGATCTCCACCTGTCATGGCTTCTTATCGTGATCATGTAAGAATGCATCATAACTGCAATGAAAAGATTATTAAGAGATATGCAATAACATCCCAAACACTGGGATCGCACTGATCAAGAAGGCTCATGCCATACGATTGCGTCATCCACCTCTGTGATTACTATCTAATTGATACTTGTGTAAGATATAGTTTTCATGTGATACTTTATCAACCAATGTGCAAGGTGAGGTGAGGCTTATTACATCATCCATGTAGTGCATCATAGTCTAGAACTTGCGTGGAGTGTCATTGAAGCGAAATACAAGTATTGTGTTGATTGGAAGATGATATAGGCCTTCTTTGAATTGTTTTGAAAA
>JBDJHY010179179.1:0-12130 GCA_039654485.1 Withania somnifera
ATAGAAATTTCTCTCTCTCTCTTTTTTTTTTTTTTTTTTTTACAGTATGAGCATCTGTATCATATGTTTATGAGTAAGGACATCCAATTTTGAACATGTAAAATTTATTGGTGAATTAATCTCAATCTGCAACCAAAAAAAATAAAAATAAAGAAGAAATAAACAGTATGGTGGGTGTTTTTTCCTATATACGGGGGAAAATAAATTTATAAGGCATAGGACTAGAATCGACAACCATGAGGCGATTGCCAAAATATTAGCATAAAATGCTCTCACGTACATGCATGATAAGGGGGTGTGCGGATAATTAAATCACCATTTTTATTAGATATAGATCTGAACGAGCTAAAATAAATATAGTTTAATGTATCAATTACTAGTTTTACCAAGTGATCAATTAATGTCTTATCATAAAAGTTTGTTTATAACATTATATAAATGACATAATTTTGTGTAACATAATTTTTACACCCATATACAGGCCATAGTACACATAAACTCCAGAAATATAGGGCAATCCATATAGTACAAAAGCATAAACCTATAACAGTATAAGCATTAAAAAAACTATTTGATTCCGTGGGCTAATACACAATATTAGTTATGTGTTCAATTAATTAAACCTAATACTTTTTGCTGAAACTCTGTATATATATATATCAAGAAGTTTATTAAATATATTAATAATTCAATAGTCAATGGATTTAATTGACTTTTTTATTTCATAAAATTCAAATTCTCAAAATGTGGTATCATTGGTTCCCAAATATATTGTTGCACCTTCCTGAGTCTTATAAGAAACACTTCATCTCTATTGCTTTCCTCACACTCAAAAGGAACCTTCATTAAGCATATTAAGAGGACAATGTACGTAATGATGATCCTTTACAAAAGAAATGTTTAACATTCTCTCAGTTTATTTGATAACAAATGTGAGAGTTACAACTTAGACAAATTAAAGCAAACTTTGATCATATATACACACTTCAATTTTCTTTCATAAAAAGAAAAGTTGTATTGGAGGTAAGCAGTGGCGGAGTCACTTTCGATGAAGATTGGTCAGGTGCATACCCTTCATCGAAATATTATGTGGAATATAAAGGTTAAATGTTAGGTGTTATGCGGATACATTTAATTTTTAACATCTTTAATACAACTAAAAAGAAAATTTGTACATTATTCACCAAATTCTTGACTCCCGCAGGTAGAACCAAATTAAAGCTCAATTTAGATGCGTTGCCTAAATTGCGGAACCAAACATAGCTAGTAGGATTAACTAATAGCACATGTTCATGTTTCTCTTGCTCCATTCGGACAGCACATGCTATACTATACTCTTTTGTTAAATTGAGATAAAAGCTATCAGAAAAACAATCAAAGCTCATGAATTTCATGTCTCTGCAATTAGGTAGCTTATATGACACATTAAGAGCTTTCTTTTTTCTTTTTTCCTGTAATCGAGAATTTCTCAAAGGTTTTGTGGTTTAAGGATTGAAATTCGATGAACGATTGGCCAGTATCTATTTTTTACTTGTATATCACTTTTATTTACTCTAGCATTTAAATACTTGACGTGTGTCTAAATCATATATCACTTATTGCACTCTTACCACTAAACCAAAATCACGGAACTCACATAAGAGCATTAATGTATTTCTATGCTTCCGCTAGATATTTAATAAACTCAATATTTTGATAACACACTCTTGATCCTCCTCTAGCTTGTTTTTGGCCCAAAGACGATCAATTTCTAATGATAGTGAGTTTTAATTGCCAATTCTCATAATAATAGCTTGGCCACAGCAAGATTAATCACACTTATATGTTTCAAATATGTTTACTCGCTTTTGAAGGGTATTTAAATTTACCTTTCTTCCCTCAGTTAGATTGTTCTCTTCAATTTGAAACATGAGGTTGAAATCTCCCGTGAGTGATCGTCATACATATTGCGATATATATAGAGAGAGATATAGATATATAGATATAGGAGCATACTGTATACACCGCCCATCACACCCCAAAAATTTGGTCCTATATCTTGAAATGGGAGTTCTCTTCCACCTTAGCACAAAATTATGTGGCTTAACAAAAAGGTAATATTTCCAGTCAGAGAACTTCCCATGGACCGTAGTTCAAAGTTACCAGCCACATAAAGTTACTTCAAGAAAGGGGAAAAATACACATTAAGTTATGAGACAACCAAATGAGGTGTAACTTGTATCAACTGAAAAATAATGTTAATCAGACTTTTTATCGAGACAGAATTTCTGTAACAGATATGTACTCTAAACATAAATATAAAAGGAAAATTTATATGATACAGACAATATTGATATTTAATTACTCCATATGATTAAGGTTTTAAAAGATTACAAAAAAAAAAAAATAGTTATACTTTAATGACATACTCCCATATAAAATTTTGGAGGTTACAATTCACCAACCAATACTCTTTCAACTGCATAATCTGGGTTGTATTTTGATGTTTTTAAATTTTTATACCCATTATTGAATTGTATATAAATATCAACTCTATAATCTAAATTATATTTTAACGTTTTCAATTTTTTACACGCATTGTTGATATTATATATGAATATCAGAATCCGAGTCGTATTTTTTATAAACCTTTTTGTTTATCTTTTGTAATTAGCCAAAGCATGACTATGATCCCCCTAATTATTTTGAGTTTATGACTATTTACAAAATTTTTGCCTATTTATACACGGGTTAACTGTTCTTTACAAATATACGGGCCTAAAACTCAATGGCCCATAATAAAAGTAAAAAAGTAGCTCACGTCTCTAAATAACTTTGGGCCTTCTGAGTGATGGGTAACTGGACACTAACTCTAACCCCAACTATTTTGAAACTTAGACGTAGCGTTGTTGATGTACGAGTGTTGTATTAAGCCCATGGGAAATATGACTTCCACATCCTGAGTGTCGTAATAATTTTAGGGTAAACTACATAAAATAAAATGCAGGAGTCAATTACTCTTCAAACTATTAGTTTCTGAAATTACATTTCGTATTACCTTTTTTTATGCGCGATACATATAGAGGGTCTCTTTACATAACTTGGCGCGATATATAACTCAAGAAATCCTCCAGATACATACGGAGGGCCACGGTACATAACTCAAGTAATCCTTCAGATAAATATGGATACATTTTAAGTCATTCAGATAGATGGTTAGACATGTGGTACATTGTGTAGTCGCGATACATATGATCTATCATGCGTATATAGGCACCGTTCAGATATATCGTGATACCCATTCCTCCTTTGATGACTCCCGGCCTAAATTTTCAGATGTGGATTGAAAGGAGATTGGGGATGGACATAGATCCTTCCTACACTAGCTGCCTTAAACGTAATATCGGTAGCTGAAATATCAATTGAAGATAAACATTTCTCATTCTCTATATCGCATCCAATATTATATATCACACTTAAGGATGTTTGGTTAATTATGGAATTTATCCATATATTTATTTTTATGTTAAAGAATACGAGTTTAGTAAAAGTAAGACAAGAGATGTATCATACCCTCTACGAGAGATCAAACATACCTCTAATCAACGTTTCATCTTTCTGAAAGGTGTTGAGTTTACGTTATGCCATTTTTCTTTCATAAATCTTAAGCAACACGATTTAAAACTACTTGAAACTTCAAAAAAAAAAAAATACTAAACACTAAATATGAAATAAATAAACAAAGACTCAACTATACCAAAAATACAATCTAGTGCAGCCTTGCAGTACATCTAGGGTATTGCAAATAGATATGTAAATACTTATTTGATCTAAAATAATATAGATAGGAAAGATCAACATTTAATTCTACATTTTTATTTTTATCTCATATATGTTCGACATGTATACATAAAAACAATATTATAAAAGAGATGGACCTCACCTTTTTAAAATTTGTATTACATAGAAGAAAAAGATAGCTTGAACTTGGAAGTGTCCAATTGGAGCTCTAGATAGAAATATATGCCCTGCATTAAACACAAGAATAAAAGCATCCCAACTGTAAAATGGACACATGGCACTTACCCACTGCTTAACTTTCGAGTACATGAACCCTAAAATTTATAATTTTGGCAATATAATTTAGCCCATTGTAATAAGTTATTTGTCCTATTTAGCAGTAAGTTCTGTATGCTAACCGTGTATAATTTGTATACTATCAGGTTTGACTTACGACAAGTAATCTTTCATATCAAATCTAATAGGTAACATAAAAATATAGTAATAACATGTCAATGTAACATAATAATATAAAAAATTCTAAGTTTTAATATTGTTTAACTTATAGCTTGTTTGATTAAATTTATAAAAAATTAAAAATATTTATTTAAAGAAGTTTTACATACTATTTTTGTAGCAGGTTGAATTTTATACACAAGCTTCTATCATATAATAATGGCCCGTCTGAGAGGACCATCCTGATATAAGAGACTATGCAGAGGATCTTTTTTTAAATTTTATTTTTTAAATTTTTTTAAGATTGTTGGTATATAAGAAGTGAAATGTTTGGGTAAGCTTCTATTAAAAAAAAAGTTGTATTTTAGTTTAGAAGTTCAAAAAAGAATCTCAAAATTAATAATTTTGAAATCTTGATCAAACACAAACTATTGTTTTAATATTACAAAAACGGAGTATCTTTCTTATTGAATAATAAAAGAAAAGAAATACTTTTATTTTGCTTGGTTCCTATATCAAAAATAATTTTACTTGTTTATTTTTATTTTCATACTACCCTTTGTATAAAATAACTATAGAGTATCTTTCAACT
Source organism: Withania somnifera (assembly GCA_039654485.1). Taxonomy (NCBI): domain Eukaryota; kingdom Viridiplantae; phylum Streptophyta; class Magnoliopsida; order Solanales; family Solanaceae; genus Withania; species Withania somnifera. The sequence goes on from JBDJHY010179179.1 coordinate 4,808, forward strand.
TGAATAAAAAGAAATATTTGCTCTGTTTTATTTTACTTGGTCACTATATTAAAAATAAATATTTTATTTTATATTCTGTTTTAATCAATCAAAAAAGTTTTATAATTTTTTTAAAACTATCTTTTATATTAAATAATTATATACTTATAGTCATTTTACATTTTTACATATCTAATAAAAAAGTTTTAAAGGCGTGCTAAATTGACAAGGATCAAATAATATGAAAAAGGGTGTTAGGATGTACTCTAAAGTCTAAAATCCGCCAATATTGGAGAGTTCCCATGTACGCGTGGCAATGGACCATTAAATTGGAAGCTGAACTTGGACATTGACCTGATCACAAGCTTGTCTAATTAATGCTCAGAGCCTGCGGCTTCCACGCTGACGCCCATATCTTAGGCGGTTTCGTGGCCCCTCTGATGCACTATTACTAGTAGTATATAATAGCCAAAATGACATTCTTTCAGATCATTCAAAGAACTTTACTTCTTGAAAGATCAGTACGTATATATATCGATCGATTCGATATGGTTTGTTTTTGCTTTTTGGTGGATCAGAAGAAGATGATGAGGCAGAGTAAGCCCGTGGCCGGTTCGTGTTCGCGTTGTGGCCACGGCGCTCAAGTTGCTGATATGCGGACTGCTACCAGATTTTGTTACGTCCCCTTTTATTGGAAATCTTGGAAGGCTATTATCTGTTCTTTCTGTGGTGCTACTCTAAAATCTTACAGATAATATAAATTAAAAATACTAATAATAATGGTTGAGTAATGGTAATTCCACTATATATGTGTGTCATCTGTATGCATTTGTATATATTGCCTAATAATTATAGAGCCATCTAGGTGAAATTTCTAACTTTCACATATAGCCTTTGTACTTGTGATTTTGATAATGTCAAAAGAAAGGGTTTCTTCATTTCTGAGACGTTTGAAACTGTGAATTGGTCTAGGTGTAATTTATTTTCTTCGTCTCAAAATAATTGATAAATTTAATATTTTTATAATTATTAATAAAAAATTTTAATTGAAGTGTAATTTGACTCTACTTAAAGTACCAGAGGTGTATATATCCTATATCACGTTGATTGATAAGTTAAGTAAACAAAGGATTTTGTAATAAAATATAAATTGCTTAATCGTAAATTAAGCTAAGATATTAATTCATCTATGGTGCATAAAAGAAGTCTTTGAATGTATGAACAAGCTAAACAGAATTAATACATCAAAGGAATTAACACTATACCATACACATATTTAGCGGTAGTTTGATTGCTAGTTAACGGTAATAGCTTAATTAAGGTAAATTATGTTTTTTGGAGATAAATTATTAATTACAATTACATTCTAGCATTCTTGTAAATGTTTCTAAAGTCTATAGCGATATTAAATTTAATGACAATTAATTAATGCTTGTAAAAGCGTTAGTATTTTTTATTAAAATGTATATTTATTATCGTTAAAAATATTTATTATTATAGTGTAAGGGATCTCTAGCTGATCAATTCATGATCACTGTGCTAGCTGCTAACCCAAATATGAAAGAGACCGTATTGGGTTTAATTTTTCTTGAAAATATATTGTTGAATGCCACCTTTAAGACCTTTTGGGCTAATGTTCACACAGCTAATACAATTGCTACATTTCACATGTACTAAAATTGACGTATGAGGAATTTTTCCCACTCTGTGGAAGGAAAGAAGAAAGCTCTTAACTCCTTTCTCTTGCATGTCTTTCGTTGTAACGTATTTGATTTTGCTAAGGAGTTTTAAGAAGAAAAAAAATATTCTTGACAGCATACCAAGTGGCAGAGTTAGGAATTTAGTAAAGGGTGTATAATTTTTTTTATTAGCTGTATTAAGAGTATTTAAAATTAAATATATATTTATAATAGCTAATATTTAACACTTATACTTCAGATAATATTATGACGAAAGTCTTGCACCTGATCACTCTTTGCTGAAGTTGGTTCCGCCAAATGCACATACCAGAGTGTCATTTAGAACTTGTATTTTTAAACATGTTAATTTAAAGTTGATTTTGATCAAAGTAGCACCCTGCAAAAAGTTCAGGAAAAAATGCACGTACTATACCCAATATAAATCATTCTTGTAAATCATCCAAAATGTTCGAAGCTTCTTCTTGGACCTAAACTACTTGGCCCAAAAACCAGGGTAAATGGGCCAGAAGAAAAGCTGCTTAGTGGCCTACTTACTTAATTGAATTTGGCCCATTTATGGTCTTGCATTGGTTTATTGGTCCAATAGGTAACTGGTTGAGGTGTTTCAACTCTTGTTGGAAGCATGGTAACCTGAGGTGAGAATATTAGCTCATGAAATCATAACTCGTTTAATTCAACTAAATTCGGATTGATTATTGATTTGCTTATTTATTTAGTTCATTTTGATCTAATAGTTTCAACCTATCAAAATTTAGGTTGCAGTCTAGCCCAGATTAATTTTTGAGAAATTTTATTAAAATATTATTTTATTTGATATGTTTTAAATAGATATAATAATTTTAAAAAAATTATTAGGAACTGAATATTTATTAAAAAATAAATAAGGGTAGTATAACTTAGTATGAATTGAGTGGTTTGATTTTAAACCAATTCTTGATCCAATTCAGTCTAATTAATTTTTGAACGTACCCACACATTCATTACCACAATTCATTTTTACTAAACTTCGACCCGACACCCCTAGTGGTGACCAATATTCGAATAGGAAAATTTGTATAAAATAGTAAATATAAGCCCAAATTATGAAAAATGACATATATTTTATAAAATTATAAAAAATAATAAAAATAGTCAAAGTTTAATATTTGCTCGGCTACAACTTAAGTTATATATAATATTTAGTCTTTATTTTTATATATACATGTTTGGGTGTCTTCGTAACTAACATCATAAATACAACTTTCAGTTGTATATGAAAAGCTCGTATACAACTGAAAGTTGTAGACGAGTGAGTAAAACTTTAACTATTTTTCATAATTTCTAAATTCTGACTATTTTCTTATAATAAAACCAAAATATTTATAATTATAAATTTAAATAATTACAATTTGCAATTACTCGCCTTTTAACCATCACACAATGTTTTAGTTTCCCAGTTTCTTATACTCCAATCATTGAAGAAAAAATATGTGGTGTCTCACAAAAAAAAAAAAAACCATGATAAAGATCGTGCATAGATAAATTGCCATTTTCAATTGATAATAATCGTACTGAAACTTATATCTAAAAAAAAAATAGAAAAAGAAATTCATACACCAATGTCTATGATGAAAAAGAAAAGCTTATATTAGTTTTATATATAGATGAATTATGGACAATCATGACTGGTTAATCATTAATCCTAATTTGAAGGTTCTAAATGGGATTTATATATAGTTTTATTAGTTACCCTCTTCTTTTGGGTTGAATGTTTATGAAAAACGGAATTATGATTAATAAAGTTAACAGAATAAAATGTATAGTGTACTTTGAAGGAAGGTCTAAACTAAAAATTATAATTGATAATGACATTTTTATTGATATTAGTAACAGTACATAATAGACGTACTGATACTCGTTTGTAACAAAACTTGAATTTAAGGATTTTGTAAATTTTTTTTATTGATGTTACTATAGATATATAATTAAATTTATTATTTTTTCTTTTTAAAATAATTTAAAATATTAAAAGCAAATTTAACGATAACATAATATTATGAATTAACTAATGTTAGAAAATTAAATATGTATAATTTGAAAAAAGTAGATCTAGCTTTTAAAATTTTACAATAAAATGACTCAAACAATAAAAATAAATTGAACCTAATACTTTGAAAAAGAAAACTAATCTTTTCAAAACAAAATCTTCTTAAAACTATTTTTAACAACTAAAAGAAAATTTAGAGAAAATACAAAGTTAATAATAGAATCAATTGCTAAAAAGAAAAATAATAAATTTTATTTTATTTCGTTAGTTTAAAAAGGAAAAAATATTTTTAAAAATATATGCTTAAATTTTAATATTAGTTATTATGTGTGCTAATTAATTATAAAATATTAAATTAAAAAATAACCTGTGTTTTAAAGTTTTTTTTTTAAATCTTTTACATGTTTTCTATAGCAAGTAAACATTTGTTTTTGCCACCTCATACTTAAAGGTGTATTTTATTTTTAAGTAATTTAATTTAAGAATGTAAGAGAACCTTCTACAAAAATGTATAAGCAAAATTATATTCAAAACTCAAGGGGTACCTCTCTTAATAATTTGGAAAGGTAGTGACTTTTTGGCTAGTTTGGATTTTGACTTAAAAGACATCATAGTTTAAGACATAATCGCTAATCGCGCCGCGCGGCATTAGTCACGCACATTCCGTGAATGGCGGTTCATATATTTTCATGCACTAACAAACAAGTTCCCAACTATTAGGTTATTATATTTTACTTTATGACCGATATTTATATTAAAATTAAAATATTTTTAAATTTATATTAAAAAATTTCACATAAAATATAAAAATATTTATAATAAAAATGATTTTAATTCAAGAAGACTCAAATTTAAGATTTCTACTTAAAAATAGAAAATCATAATTTCTGTTGGCCCTTTTTTCTCAAAGTAGTTGATGATTGATGACAATTAGTTGAACACAAAGAATATCAACAAAATCGTCCAATTTGTCCATCTAGTGGACTGGTCAGACCAACAGTAGATCTTTTTTTATAGTGAAAAAAAAAATTGAGATTATAGACCTGAATTCCTTTTTAGTATTAAGTTCAAAATGTTAAAGATAATATTTGAAATATATTTATTATATGAAGTCATTTGAAACATATCATAATCGATAAAGACTAGTATGCTAGTTTTAGTATTTTTCTAACACCTTCTCCTACCTGTAACCCGGCTATACTCGTGGCAAAAGCCACCTATATCAAATTGTGTTGTTACGCATATATATGTTTTATTAAAAAATTATATTATAGAGATTAAATATTAGTTATTATAAATGTATATTTAATTTTATATTTTTTTTATGTACAAACGAGAAAAATAATTACACTGTCATTCATTAAATTTTAACTCTTTCACTGTTTATAAGATTTATACGTGGAATATTTTTTTTTAATCTAAATAAAGGAGCCTCAATAATAAAGTTCTGAGTAGAAGGAAACATATCAAATTGATATGTAAACACGCTAAATTGATAATGGTGTACCTCGAAGCAGTATCAGTGACTTTAATGAATTGAATTTTGTACGTGTTATGGCAGCTCCGTGACTTGGTTGTGAGTAGAAAGTTCGGATCGATTTTTCGAATCGTCATTTAATTAATAATTTCTTATTTTAATAAAAAATTGTGGCAATTGAATAAAAAAAAAAGGCTTATAAAATTTAAATGTAACTGATGGATTGGAACTCTTACCCAACTAATGATCGACGCCACGTCATTAGAACAAAATAAAGCATTAAAAGGTGTCTATCATCGGAAGTAAATCTATGAGGATCAAAGAGGGAATAGAAGGATAGAAATAGTACTCCTGATTGTGATTTTTTTTAAAATGTTGAAAAATAACTAACTTAGAATTATAAAAATAGAAGATTATAAGAAGTAGTAAGTTCTCTTTTTATTCAAGATCCTTTTATTCAACTTACAAGTACCTCTATTTATAGGTACTAATTCTTGTCTATAATAAATTGTTACATTTAAGAGGAGGAGTTTGAAAGCCACAAAGAAGATGAATGTACAAGAATATAAGAAGACAAGAACATAAAGGGACATTCACACTGCTTCTATTCATAACAATAATTTCATTGAAACGACAACAATATCTCAGTTACTTGTAACTTAAGTAACGATTTGACTTAATTACGCTAAACATGCACATTAATTTTCCCTATGCAGAACACATCTGATTGATTTAGGATAAAATGGTACTTTCATCTCCACCGATGAAGTTACAATTAGAAAACGAATATTTTGAAAGTTTGTTTACTGACATAAATTTCGTTTTGAAAAAAAAAAAAATCGAACAAGGATTATTGTAAGGATACATTCTATTATATTTATATTTTATATTTTATTTTATTATTTTAAAAAAAAGATTAATTATGAAATATACCACTTTCTTTAAGCGGTATACAAATGAAGGTCGCAATACATAACTCATTAAATATTATATGTTTCGCGATTACATATTATATCATGAATCTAACCATTTATCTGAATGATTTAACATGTATCTATATATATCTAGAGGGTTACTTGAGTTATGTATTGTACCAAGTTATGCACGGGGACCCTGCATATATATATCTGGAGGGTTTTTTAAGTGATACATATCGACCCTCCATATATATATATATATCGCTTTTGAATTTTTTAAAAATTAATAATATAAAAAGTAATTGACTTCTATAATAATATGTTTTATATTATTTACCTTATTATATCACTTATAATACTTCAAACAAATTTTAATTCATTGAACCAGAAAACGGGATATATAATACAAAACATGTGTTTGATGTTATTATAATATTAGATAGTTAGGAATAAACTTTATTTCCGAATTAAAAATTTAAACCTTAGATTTTTTTAAAGGAATTTGGGAGAGAGTCTTAAAAAATACATCATTATATAAATATTATAGTATTGTATCTCGGTATTATTTTTTCATTGTCAATATAAATTAGAATAATCAAGTCATCAAGCAATCGTATTCTCTAGTTCAACTTCTATTATTTTTTTTTTTTTTGGTACTTCTAATTTATCCACTGGATCACCACCACAGAATGAAAGCTACTTACTCTGCTGTCCCAATTGTTAGCCTTTACGTTACGCCTCCATCAACTAACTGGATTTTTATCCTCTATTGAAACAAGCTACTAGGTTCTTTTTGTACAATAATTGAAGTTATTTTGCAATAATTGAAATATACTTTTTAAGATTAATATAAAAAATCTGAATTAAATATTTAAATGTTTAAGTTCAATATAATTAACTACACACATGTATCACTAACAAAATTTATGATGAGATATATAAGCGCTTACTCTGAATTAGGGGTGGCCAACTGGATCGGGACGATCGGTACCGTCCCGGTCCGGAATGTACCGGGACGGAACGGGATTTTCGTCCCGGTTCGTCCTATCCCGGTCCGTCCCGGTCAGGTATAATTTAATAAAAAATTTTTTTTTTAAAAAAAATAGCCGTTATCCAACCGTTGGATAACGGCTATATAGCCGTTTTCCCCCAGCCCCCCAACCTCCCCCAGCCCACCTCTACCCCTAAAAAAAATTTTCCTTCTAAATACTACATTATTTCATT
>JBDJHY010179199.1:0-12129 GCA_039654485.1 Withania somnifera
TACATTGCAGATAGGAATCATGCCTTGCCGTAGAAGGTTTATGGAGCAAAAATTAAAATTCTCTCACATTATGTAGTCTCTTATTACATCAGATATTATATTTTTGCTCCACTCAATATTTAACCTTCTACAATTTACTGATGAAATAGATCTTTTATCATACAAGGAGTTGGGGTCAGGTCCCGGATAGGGATTCAAGATCAGGTTTCGAGTCAGAATTCGGGGTCAGGATTTGAGTCAGGATTCGGATTCGGGTCACGAAGTCGAGTCTTGAATCGAAAATTGGGGTCAAGTAGTTGGGATTTAAGGTCGGGTCTCGGGATTGGAAGTTGAGTCCCGAGTTGGGAGTTGGGATCATGGATCAGAATTTGGAGTCGTATCTCAGATTAAATTTGTAGTTGGGTCTTGAATCAACATTTGAGGTTAGATCCCGGATTGAGATGTGTTATTCATGTATTATCTAGTAGATATTTAAAACCACTCAAAAGAAAGTATATTTTTAAATGATTTTAAAATTTATATATTTAAGAATTATGTAAAAAGTACTATAAGCTACAAAAAATAACAATTTAAAATATTCAAAAATATAGAAGTAAGTTATGATCAAAGATAGACTTATTTGAATCTAGAAATTCGAAAGGTGCTACATGAAATGAAACCGGGGAATATTCACTAATATAGCATTTAGTTTAGAAGTATTCACAAAAATATAAAAATAGCATTTCCTCATCTATAATTTGGTGTTTTTAAATTGATGGAACACAAAATTTAGAAATGTAGATAGATAAATTTAAATTTTATGAAGTAACTTCGAAATAGTTTTCTAAAATCTTTGTTTTCAACCAAGTCAAAATTAAAGAAATATTAAACATGAAAGAGTCATGTTTTCAACTTATTAAAAGCAAAATGATATACATGAATGAAATATATATATATATAAAAACGTGTATGCCCATACATAAAATACATGTATGATTATTATAAAATCATACACGAGAGATATATTTTATGGAGAGTCATAAAAATGTCATAAAATACATATTATTGTACAATAATAGCGATATTATTTAGCAACAATTTAGAACAACTAATTTTATACAAGAAAATATAATAGACTCTTATGTATGTCAACTCCGAAAATACATATCATCATAAAATTGAGGGATAAAAAGATTGGGGTTTGTTTCTTACATTAATGGGAGTTTAAATCTCAAATTTAGTGCAATTCAAAGTTAAAATGAGTGAGTTATGAATTTTTGAAAAATTATGTGTTCTTCACAAAATTCATAGATTTTTGAGAAAGATTGTTTCAAAAGGTGTTGTTTGATCTTGAAAAAAGAAGAAATTGAAGTAGAAAGGTGTTAGTACAAGTTGAATTTACCAAAAAGGACAAGTACTAGGGCAAAAAGTATAAAGGGACCACAAAAGGATAAAAATTTGAATGCTGAAAATTATTGACACGGAGCAAATGCTGACCCCATATACGGCTAGCATATCGACTCAACTTGTGAGAGACTTCAATTTTAAGTTTCTGGAGTGATATGTGGCCCTTTCCTACCCGATACGTGACCGCAAACCCCCAAATGTGGCCAACATATGGCTTTAGCATATTAATTTTTTTTTAATTTTGATTTTTCACTTTATTTCTTTATTGAACTTCTTCCTAACACTTCTTTTGATCTATAATCATCTTTTTATCGATTCTAAACTAATTTTCAAGTATTAGTTATCCCTACTTAGTTGTTGATTAGTCTTGGGTCTTTTTTCTTTGTAGAGCACTGTTTCTTTGTGTGCTTTTCTCTTTATTTTCGTAGTTAACTTCTTTGGTTCAAGTCCTTTGTTTGTTTTTGTCCATTATTGTGTCAACAAAGATTCATTTTGACGTCGAGTATTAATCACACTTGAATATCCATGGATTGAAGTAAGGTGCAAGAGATGCCAAACCCAAATTTGTGAGGTATTTAAAAGAGAGAAATAAAGTGTTGATGAGGATTTTTGCTACTAATTTTGTTTGTTCTTTTTATAGGTACATAGTTTATAGATATGTCATCTATAGACTTGAAATTTGGTGACTATGATCATAATGATGAAGGCTATGAATATGACAGTGAGAGCTACTATTCTAGAGGAAGATATCAAAAGCTCTACAATATACATCCTAGAAGACAAGTTCACATGATCCAAGATGAAATTCATGGAATCATTGGATTTGATCTTGTCTTTGATGATAATTGTTATGCAAACTATGTCACCCCATCTATGTGAAGTACCTAAGGCTACCTTTAGTCACCAAGCGATATTCGTATATCGTGGATGTTTACAAGATTACTAAGTGTGTAAAGGTGCTCTTTGGTTGCAATGAGTTCCGAGAAGAGGTATGGTGTGACAACTCCATGGATTTTTGCCGCTTGTTCTTGGGAGATAATTGATTTGCTAGTTGGGGGATCCTGAAAGAAAAGAGTTGGTCCAGGATCTTTGTGGATCAATGAGGGATTGAAATCCTTGCTACTCCCAAAACGCAAATTGAAAGAGAAAGATTGAGAAGAGTAAGGGAGTGCAAAATGGCAACCTAAAAGAAGAAAAAAAGGAGAGGTTGTGTGGAGTGAAGTGAAAGGGTTGCGAAAAATCCAACCTAATCCTTTTCCTTGTTTGTCTCTTTGTCATGATTCTTTTATAGGTATGAGCATGGAAAATGAAGGAATGCAAGTTCCTACCTCGAAGCCTACACTAAAAGAATTCATAGATAAGTTACTCTCCACGACGAATCAATGATTTGGACAAGAAAACATGAAAGTGTACACCACAAAACAAGGTGAAGAAGATTCTTCTAATGAGAGTTAAGGTAACATAACTAATTTTAACACTTTAATTTCCTAGTGAACAAAATGTAAGTAGTAGCTTGTCATTATATGAGCTTAATAATTCTTTGCCTTTGGATGATAATGTATAATTTGAGAATGTGGATATACTAGTTGATCATACCAAGTTGATTCTTCTTGTGAGTTTACTCCATGTCCATCTAGTGTCAATACATCTACTTCGAATGATAGTACGTTATCATGTGATACTTGTGTTGATCAACTTGATCTTGATTGTTGTTTACTAATTGAGGATGTGTGTGATGTTCTTAAAGAACATCAAATTAGTGATGTTGTTAATAAAGTTGATCATTTGAATAGGAATGACTTTTTGAGTATGCCTTTGATTGAGGATCCTATTATTTATTTTGCTCATAGAGACGATGTACTTGAAAATGTGTCAAACAATGATATTTATTCTTTTAAAAATAAACTTACATGTGTGAAATCTCCGTCCTTGATTGGACATTCTCTCCTTAAGTACAATTTCTTGTTTGAACATGATGATATCACCCTTAATAAATTACCTAGTAGTGTAAGCTTAGATGATAGTGTTGCTCTTAAGGGCCATACTATTTATGATAACCCACTATGGTGTGAGGCTGTTTCTCCTGAACTTGGAAATCTTTTCTTCAAAGATGGAAGTGCACTTAGGGGTACGGAACTTGTTGAGGGAGATAAAGGTGTCTACTCTTTATTTGTTTCTTTCTCTTTGTATGACCCTCTTCTTGATGGTTTGTGTGGCACTTTCGCAATGGATAGTTATCATACATTCAGAGACACCGAGGATGAAGTTGTTTTACAAGATAACTTTCTATACTATCTATTTGCATATGATGACACTCAATCTCATGAGGATATATTATATGTATATAGTAATGACAACCGGAAAGTGGATGTTTGTTTGATTTTCTTGTATTTTGTTTCTATCTATTTGGCCTCGGTGTTAGTTATTTTGGTAACCAAGTACTTGTTTTGTGTGGGACTCACCGTTTGTGATTATTTTTTATACTTGGTTATATGTTAAGAGTGAGCAACCATGGCATGATTATACATTTATTTTTTTAATGCTAACCCTCATGCTATAAGGAGGTTGTTTTTTGTGTCTCCTATAGTTTTTCAAGGTTTGGATTCGAGGATGAATCCTTTTCAAGAAGGGGAGAATGATGCAATTCGAGCTTCATCAAAGCTTATCAAATACAGTCGAACTAAAGAGTGTGAGGAATTATCACCAAATCATGACTTGGAAAGCCTAAAGGATGCTTGAAGTAAAGATATGAAGCTCAAGAATATTCTTAAGTGAAAGTATGATATTCCACTTGAAGTTGAAAAAGGAATAAAGAAAAAGGGATTACACTTAAAGGCTTCGTGAATTGAAGATGCCAAACAAGGCCCTTACTTCATTTTGTAATAGATAGCCTTTTCCCTTTTTCCTTAGTATTATAAATAGGTAACCTTTTATTTTATTTAGGACCTTTTGTTGAATAATGAATTGAGTCTGTAGAAACTTGTTTTTCTCCGAGAGAGATAGTTGGTGACTCGAGTCTTCGTGAGATATAAAGTATGAGTGAGAGTGATTGTGTAGCCTCTTGAACCTTGTTGCGAAATGTGGATTTCTTGAAAGTTGATTTCCATCGAGGTTCTCATAAGAGTAGGTACTTCTAGGTATATTTCAAGGAGGTTTTAGAGTTTGATACATTCTTTAGTTGCCTTGTTATCCCTTTTGTGTTTATCTATCTATGCTTTTATATTTATTTTGATTTCTCATATTTTGTATTTTACTTCCGCGTATCTAATACTACATCACTTTAGGAAGTTGACTATGCTTTTTCAGTGCTCTTCCTGAATAGGAGACTCCAGGATTTAGGTAGTTGACTCTGACATTACTTGTTTAATACCTGTCTAATTTCTCCCTCTTTGACATCAATAAAAAGGGTAATAGTAAAACAAAGAAAATACAATCAAGTACGCAAGTTTGACAGAAGTCCACATAACATAAACAAGCCTAAGATATGGACAGTCAGGCAAAATCATGGTATGGACTAGGTCCCCAAAACAATAACTAGTTAAAGTAGAGTCCAAAAATAAAAGGCAACATAATAATTAGGTGCATCCCTTAATGAGATAGCAGATGGTGTTAACAATTGCTTCCTTGAGGGCATCAAATTTGGTGCGCAACATGTCTCGAACTTGGTCTCTATTGTCCTGAATCTTCTTGGCTATTTTGACAGCTTTAATAATAATCTTGTCTAGCTTGACTCTAATTTTGGATACATCACTACAAGTTTCCTTGGTGGCCTCATGAGCACGCTCCATTTTAAAATATGTTGCAATGAGCATATCCTTAATGCTTCAAGCTTTTATCCATAATAGTCAGCTTATTGAAAATGTCAGAGAAATCAATAACAGGGACAACAGGAGGAGAGGAAAATGAGGGAATAGAGGAGGGGATGTGAGGAGAGACAACAACTTCATACTTTAGTACCCAAAAGTCATCAACACATGTATATCCTATGCTGCCAAAACTACGAGTGTTGTAGCAGTTCTTGACCATAAGAAAAGGGACAGATAGAATTATGTGGTTGACTTCAAGAATCTTAAAAATCACCATTTCGTAGGGAGGCTAACAGGACCAGATGCATATTCAATCATGTGATTGATGATGAGTGAGGAAAGAAGAACTTGAAGTCTGGAAACAAGACAGTAGGTTAACAAAGTATCCTTAGGAGAAAAGGTAGATAAGGACCCATCACGAGGAATAAGAATGGTTGCAATAATGTGAGCAGTTACTTGTGATTTAAAAGAGAGATATTTGGGGGCCAACTGAGAGGGAGGAGAGTTGGGGTTGTCATTAGCAAGTAATTTTTGGGCTTGTTCATAGGATATGTCAAAATCAGGTGGCTAAACACTTTGGAGGGGATGAAAATATCGGTACTATGAACATGAAATAGATGATCAAACAGGACACAATCCAAAAAGATTCGCTTTCCAAGCACAATGATTTCAAGTTCATATGGTTTTTTGGAGTGGAGATTTGAGTAAAAGAGGCGGACAAGAGGTTCATAGGCAACATTCAAAACATGAGGCGAAAAAGTTTTTCCAGTCTTAATACTCAACGAATTATTGAATACTAAAATGAAGTGATGAAAGTAGATCGAAATGCACAACTCACCATGGACAAGGATTTTATTCTTAAGAGATTGAAACAAAGTCGCATGAGAGAAGTCCAAATTCAGATTTTCTATCAAGATGACTGTCTAAGTCGAACTTGCCATTATCGAAACTATTCGAATGCTTAAATTCAAACTTGGAAGTGGATGAATGAGAGGATCATGATTCATCAAACTAGTCGGAGTCCACAGGAACCAGAGAGGAAGCCTTTCCCTTTTCCAAATTTCTAGAACTTTTATGCGTGGGAGAGATGAAGGATTATTGAGATTCAGCCATGGTGGATATGTAAAGAATGAATGAAAAGAGTTAGATTTTGAAAAGGAAAAGAGGAGATTAGATAGAAGAGAAAAGGATTGAAGGGACAAGTCATCAGAACTAAGGAGGCATAAAGGAGGAAATCGAGGCGGTTTTTAATAATGGCGTCGATGGAAGGAAGAGGTAGCAAATTTATATACACACATAAGAAAAATAAAATAATAAGGTAAGAAAATATATATAAGAGAAAATTAATGAAAAATTATTTTTGGAAGGGATTTGAAAGAATTCAAAGGGATTTTTTGAGAAAACAAAATCTCTCTTCAAGGAAAGGTTTAGTAAAAAAACAGCTAATTGTAAATTAGTACCTATGAAAATTAATTCAACATTTTCATATAAGACATGGTCACAAATAAAATAATACCGTCATCAACATATTTAACTCTAGAATGATGCACAAAATTTTTAGTTTTGCAGATAACACTGAAATTGTCACAAAAAAAAATTTACCAGCATCATAATCACTTAATTATTGTACCATTTATAAAATTTGAGCATAACATTACCCATTTTAATGTATTCTGCTTCAGTGGTGGAAAGTGAAACAGAGTTTTGCTTTTGTTATTCCATAAAATCAATAATTTTTCAAGAATTTGACAACTTTTACTGGTGTTTTTCTATCATCCTTGTTTTCTGTATAATCTGCATCTGAAAAATCTTCAAGTGTAAAATTCTTTTCTTTTGCATACCGAAGTCCAAAATCAATAGTTTGAGCTTTGTGAGGCAAGGAATACTCAACAATCATAGTTAATGTCATATCCTAAAGAATTTGATTTTTTCTTTCTACTACTCCATTTTGTTGAGGGAATCTTGGCAAATAAAAATTATGAGTGTATCCATGCTTGTCATAGCATTTCTCAAAGGCTTTATTTTTAAATTCTCCTATCATGATCACTAGTAATAACAATAATGTAGTATTATTTGTCCCTTTTAAATTTCTCACAGAAAAACTCATAAATTTCTCCTTCCCAGGTAAGAGAGCTTTCCAGATTGATCCTTAATGATGCATCTAGTCTTTCTAAATCATACTTTGAGATTTGCATCACACAGTTGTCTGATGATAAGTAGGTTGTACTTCAATCCTTTCACAAGGTAAACTTTAGTGATATCACATGATTCATTAAAAGTAATAATACCAATACCAATGACTATTCCTTTTGATTTATCCCTAAAATGAATTAATTCACCATCATATTCAACAACATATGTGAACATGCTTCCATTCCCTGTCATATAATTTGAACACGTACTATTAAGATACCATTTGCCGTTTGATTTTTTCTTGTGGTGGTCCTGAAAGAAAGGTGACTATTGGAAATTTAGGTCCCCAAGCTTTCTTGGGTCCTTTTGGTTAGGATTATCTAATTTGTTTTTAGATTTCTAAACCCTATTTTGAGATCGAGAAAAGTGAAATATATAGTTGAAGTACTTGTGCCTATGTTTTCCACAGTAGTGGCAACAGTGTGAAGTGTTTGTATGATTAATAACTATTTTCCTTTTCTTTCAGAATCCATATCATATGACTTATCTGAGGTAGTCCTATGATTTGAATTTTGGAAAGGGTCAGTGTTGTCATTTATCACTCTAGTTGACTAGTATGAGCAAGTGGAATGATTTTGATCTAATAGAGTTCTAACTGGAAGACTTTTTAAAACTATTTAATTTATTTTTGAGTTCAAAGGTTTCTTCTTCAAGAAGATCTCTTTTAACTTTAACAACTTTCAGTTTTATTTTTAATATTTTTTAAATTTATCTAAAATTATTAAAACCACGATTTAAATCAGTAATGGCTCTATCTACAAGATCTTTTAAACGATCACAACCATTGCATCCACTAGTGCTTACCTCACTTAGTTTACTAATTTTCATCAAACAGATACTTGAGGAGTCGTTTTGTTCTATATCAGAGATATCATCATCTCCCCAACTGCTGAAAGCTTTGTTGGTGTGATATCCTTTGGATTGTCTACTTCTTGCTTCAGGGCATTCATTTGTAATGTGCCAAATATTTTCTTCATTTATAGAATTTTTCATCATTCCTAAAAGAATTTAAAATGTACTTACCTTTGGGATAGTTTTGTTGATTTCTTCTATTTTTTATTGCTTTCCTGAGTGAATCTCTGACTGTTTTGGTGATTAGTGCAATTTCTTCTTCACCTATGTCATCATCATCATTCATAGCTTCCTCAGTTGCTTAAAAATCCACCATTTTATTTTTTCTTTCTTCCCGCCTTCTCTTGTTCAGATGTACTTTTTCAAATACAATAAGATCACCTCTTGACTCGTCATACCTGAGCTCATTGATGTTCATCTCAATAGCTACGATCCTTTGCATGTCATTGTTGAGGGAGACTTCTAAGTATGTGAATGATTTAATCAGTTCCTGAATAGGTTTTCAGCAGCCTTGAGTTTATAAAAAATTTTGCTAAATCTAGAAAACATAGTTTCAACAGACTCTCTTTCCTTCATTTTCAATAGTTCATACTCATAGTCTAAAAACTCATGATAGTTTGCTTGACTTTGTCAGTTTCTTATAGGTAACGTCTAATTTGTCCTACATTTCTTTAGCAGTTTTACAGTTTAAAATCTTTTAATATTCTTCACCACTAATAGCATTATACGAAACATTCTTGGCCTTTTAGTTGATATGAACAATTTGCATTTGTTCCTCAATGTAGTTTTCGAGAGAAGGGATAATGTCAGTAAATATTTTCTATTTGTCAGTACTTTTATCATCCTTTTTGGAGGGAGAATAAGGAAGTCCCCTAATTTTATGACTCTACAATTTTTCAAATCGTATGATTTGATAAAAATCTCCATTTTGATTTTTTAGTGTGAGAAATATTTTTCATTGAAATAGGGAGGCCTGGTCTATGAGGTTCCTTCTTGAAAAAAAGTTCCAACAATGTGTTGAGTTATGATATTTTCTCACTTGGTGTTAAGAAATATTTTAGTGAGACCAAACTCTGATACCAACTGAAAGTGTAAGAGTGGGGTAAGTTGCTCTTTGTCGACTAAACAATCAACTTCTGATAGTCTTTGGTAGTCAACTAGATTTGCAGAATCAAATATTTTTTGCAGAAATAAAATGCAAAATGTAAATAGATTGTCACAAGATATTTTATACTGATTGGGATCCAATGTGGATCTTAATCCAGTTCCTTTGGGTTGTAACAGTGTTATACTAGTCTTTCTTTCAAATGGTGTTTTACAAGGTTGTTTGAGTGGTCTACCTAAAATGTCAGTCTCCTTCTTTTTTCACTCTGTTTTTCTTTTTTACACTCTCAGTCTTTTTAATCGTTCTTCTTTATTTTTTTTTTGTTACATAGTAAACAATCAAAATCACGTTGTTTGTGAGAAGTAAAGCAAAGAAATGGCTATGAAAAAGACTAGTAGAAATGTAAGGAGTTATCCTTAAATAGATCTATAAATACAGAAGTAGGTGACAATTTGTGAAAAGGCAACCCGAGAAATTTGATCCTTGGAAAAATAAATTTTAAATATCTTTTTTCAAGAATAAGGGAGGGTCATTAATGATTCTAATCCTAGCAGCTCATAATCCCTTCAAATTAAATATGCATGTTCTTTTTATGTTTGAATCTTAGTAGTCCTTTAATCTCTGAAAAGATATCTTTAATCACTTTGATGTTCTTTCTCTTTATGTTTATTAGATTTGCTCTTTCCTTGATTGAGATGGTTTAGCATTTATACGTTCTTAACTTAAGAAATTATGCTTCCAATCATTTTTGATTGATATGCTGAGACATTGCTTTCCTCTTTTGGCATCCCATGAGAAACTTTAATGTTTTCCTTTTTTTCATGTTTGTCCTGCAGAATAGTTTTCATATATCAAAATTAGCATGCTAACACCATCAATGACGGCGCCACCATTATCGACCATCGCTGGATGGTGAAGCCAGAAGCAGCGTTGCTCCCTCTTCACTTTTATCATCTCTCTTTACTCATCGCCTCTACCAACAACCACTAATAGATCTGCCACCACGTTGCTGTCATCAACAAAATAACATCCACCGTCCTTTTTTTCCATTCTCTCTTCACTCCTCTCTCTCGTCATTGCATGATATCGTTACCACCATGGCTTATTTGATTCCAACACCATGATAAGGAATTCAGACACCTTTTGATATTTGGATCAAAATCAGATAATTGATACAAATAAAAAATATTAGTAAAGTTATTAAATATTTAATACAACTGAGAAAATACTTGATACAACTAAGGAATTTAAACATTTTCTTGGTTGAACACCAAGATTCAAATACCAAGAAGAAGATGAGGGTATCAATTGATAAGGTATAAAAAATGAGAAAAATATTTGATACAACTAAGGAATTCAAACACTTTTTTATACTTGAATCAAAATCGAATAATTTATACAAATAAAGAGTATGAGTAAAGCTATCAAATATTGATACAACTGAAATAATCATATACCTCGAATACTTGATAAAACTAAAAAATAATGTTAAATGAATATAAAATTGATATAACTATTGAAATCAAAATATTTTTTGATATTTGAAAAATAATCTGATACTTGATAGAATAATCTGGATAACTCGTTTTAGGTGCTAGATTCCTCCACTGAAGAAGAACCAAGTAAAGCTTGTAAAAATCCTAAAATGAAATTCCCAAAATCCTGTTTGAAAACATAAGAATCAAATAAACAAATTATGGATACATTAATCATTAACATAGAAAATCAGAATTTTGACCTGATATGATTAATTTCAACAACAAAATTAATGATTATAAATAGGCATAACTTAAGGAAGGGTTTCAAATCTGTATAAAAAATATATATATATATATAAAAACGTGATACACACACAAAAATGATTGCTATGTAACGGTGAAACTATGGCTATATGATGTAATATAGCCCAAAATTATAATCCTTTATATAGTTTCCTCTTAATTTAACTACTTAATTAATTTTTTGGTATGGGGTTGATCTACCTATTTTGGCAGAATTTCATTGGCCAAATTTCTTTTTTCTTTATTAGATTAACTTTATTTAATAATTTAAATTTAGATATTTAAAAATCACATGAAAAACACTTAACTTGTGTCGTGATAATATAATTAAAAAAGATTTTTTAAAATAATATAAAGTTTACAATCTCGAAAAATCAAAAAGTGATGCTATGTATTGAGATAGTAGAAATAATTTATTGACCAAATTAATTAAATATATTTAAAATTAATTAAATTAATTAATCTCATCTTTATGGTAGACTTTGATATTTTAAAAAAATATTAAGATATGTATTAAATATATTATTAAGAACTAAATTTGTAATAGTATATCTATATATATATATATACACACACATCACAATAATTAACAATTTTAGATATTTTTTATAAGAAATATTAAAAAAAAATACAATTGAAGAGAAATTTTATTAACTTTTTAAATTTCATTAGTGTCACATAAATTTAGATAGAGAAGTGAACGTATTTTCATTTATCTATATTTTAGCAAATTATATAAAAATATTATAAATCACAGCAATTAACTATTTAAAAAACTTTTACAAAATCTAATAAATTGCTATTAAACTTTTTTTTAATTAATTCTAAAAATTTCAACTACCACATAAGTTAAAATAAATCGAATAATATATATTATGCCCGGGACTTCAATATCTAGTGAGTGACGAAAGTTGGGTAAATGAAAATTCCACTTTACCCACAATTTCAAAACAAAACTACGACCAGAAGAACTCTCAATCCCCTTTTAATTCCCCGCGCTTTATCG
>JBDJHY010179209.1:0-12129 GCA_039654485.1 Withania somnifera
AAGATTGGAAAACCGAACAAAAAAATGCCCAACAAAAAACAGAAACTTACGCATAACAAGAACTGGTGGAGGCATCTTGTTGATTGAACCGTGACCTAGAATGGAAAAATTGAGATTATTGCTAGGGTTTGGCGAGAGAGGGAACACAGAGAACACTCTACTATGATCACTACTATTCAGAGATTTGAGCTTTAACGCTCTATTTGAACTTATGAGAAAACCCTCGGAAGGGTTTTGGGTGAGAATCATGTGTATCGCGGTCTACGTGCTTATTGTGTGTACTCACTACACCTGGGCGGGGGAAAGATGGCCCAGCCCAAGTTTCTTGGGCCGAAGATTTTAATGGGCTAGGGTGGACCGGCCTTTTTAAAAAGGGGCCCAATTCTAAAAGAGTCGTGGACGTCGAGTATTAGTTTACGATAATTAGATAGAGTAACTTACAGAAAATTCATTAGTTTAGGAGTTATTATTTCTCTCTACCACTAGTTTGCAATATTACTTAATATGTCATTTAAGTTTCACACATGATGTGTTGTGTAGTTGTGATATATTGTAGACAAGTAACTCTCTAGACATATACGAATACATGTTAAGTCGTTTAGATACATACCTTCCCTTAAAATTTTACGAATAGTCCATTCATTTTCTATGTTGTTTCCCCTTGTCCCTCTAAAACGATCTGTTGTGGCATCTGATTCTCTACGCTCTAAAAATGTCACATATAAGCCACTGTTACTTGATTAACTCATCATTGTGACACTGAAATGAAAGAACAAACAAAAGTTTCACACAAAAAACTTCGTTCATACAATTTCTCTCACAACTTCATTTTTATTATCTTATCTTATATAGGAGACTACCATTCCTCAACCACAATAACCCACGTTAATCACTACGATTACTATAACTGATTTACAATTAAAAATTACATATATATGAGTTTGTTTTGACATTACGGGGTTGATATAAAATTTTTAATATTATTATTGGCAATTTTGAGAAGGGTTAGTGATATCTAGAAGGCATTTCACTATGTTGCCTCTTTCTAGTATATTTTTGGCTTGAGTTGGGATCTACCGTTAACAACCTCTTTACCCATCTAAAAGGTAGAGCTAAGATTTACATATACTCTACTCACTCTCAAAACTCACTTGGTGGAAATACACGAGGATACCATTATTGTGTGTTTAAGATTTGTTTCATTTCACTTTAACACATTCATAAATAATATCACACATATAAAATTATGATTCTAAGACTATCGAAACACGACATGCCAATTGCTAAATAATCTAAAACATCATTCCTTCATTTTTATCTTCGACGTGTTCTATTTAATATTATTCACTAAATACGATAAATTATAATTTCATATATTTTATGTGTCATAAATATCTATATTTTTGACACTCATGTTGTAATACATTGAATTTTGCATTATTGATCTTGTAGCTATTCCATCTTAACTTTCACACTACCAAACATGTCCTAACAAATAAATGATGTATTTATACCCTTAAAATTCAAAAAAAATATTCCCATAAGTGCAAGAAGATAATGATTCAAGAATTTAGCCTAATGATTAATAAATTGAATAAAAAATCTGAAGCGAATAAAATTATTTAATATTTACTGTTAATAAAAAATAAATAATATTTTATAAAATTAATTAAGATGCATGAAAATTTGCCCAAAAGAAAATAAAACTTTTTTTTTTCAAAAGAAAATTAAAAAAAAAAAAAACCAATTTATATGAACCAGTGATTCCACGTTTGCCTTCCATCATTTTGGACTCATCTATCAAATGCAATCTTTACCACAAGCCGATATTCTCTTCAAATGACCAAAATAACCCTAAATAGAATCTCACAACAAGCCCAAAAAAGAATATCTCAACGAACAAATTAGTCATTTCATCTCTCAAACTCTCTCCTCCCACCTTCAAATCCTCCGCCATTTCTCTCTCACACACAAACTCTACACTGCCCCCACTCTTTCTCTCTCTACCTATACATACACACAGTGAAACCTATACATACAATTTTGATATATAGCACAAAAATGGCGTTACAAGTACAAGTAAATCAAGTACCATTGAAGTCATCAATGGCAGCGGCGTCATCGCCGTGGAGGTTCAGCAAGCAGTCAGTGGTCTGCGTTGCAGGTGATTATGGATTATCAGCTAGGGTTTTGAGGAACAGAGAGCTGAGCTTGAAGGTGAAGTGTAGTAGCAGCAGCGGCTCAGACGCTACTGTTACTACTACTGCGACTGTGACGGTAGGACAAGTGACGGAAGTTTGTAAGGATACTTTCTGGCCGATTGTTGAAGCTGCTGGTGATAAAACTGTCGTACTTGATATGTATACACAGTGGTAAATTTACGTTTAACTTTAATGAATTTAGTGCTTAATTATGATTACTTGTAGTACGAATTAGTGCTATTTGTTTTAAGATCATTTCCTCCAATTTTTGTTAGCTCAATAATAGGGTAAAGACATAGGAGTAAGACATAAACGAACATTCAAACTTGGTTGGCCCAATGCTGACGTGGCACATACATTTGAAGGTGTCTACATAATGGTTTTGTAAGTTAAGAGTGTTCGCTCAACTGACATATTGAAGATAGAGTTGAGGTGTCTATATATGTAATTAGAGTGCTTATTTGCTGGTTGAGACCAAGTTTGAGTATCTGTCTATGTGTTATTCCTTAGCGTAATCCTGATAGGGGTGCCTACGTCAGTCTCGTGATAAAGATAAGGAGTTAGGAGGGTTGGGGTAATTTGGCGATTAAGGTAATTATAATAATATATAACTATGATAAATAGCATCTAAGTGTGTAACAGATTGGTCAATGAAGCTTAGAATGAAGACTTTGGTTGAACTAGGTTCAAAGTATAGTGGAGACAAAAATCATACTTCCTACGTTTGAATTTGATTATCGTGTTTTGATTTGATACGGAATTTTTTAGAAAGTAAAGAAGACTTCTAAGTTTTGTAGTCTTAAATTAAAGATATGTAGCATGTACCAATATGTCTTTTTAACATTGTGGCTTAAATATGCCATGTGGAAAGTTGAAATTAAGAGTTGTCAAAAAAGAAAAAAGACATTATTTTTGAAATCGACTAAAGAGGAAAGTAGGACAAACAAATTGCAATGGAGGAAGTAGTTGATTTACTTTAATATGACTATTTGACACACATATTGGTGCAAGGATGCAAATTTTCGTTAGAATATCTGAGTTCCGAGCAAATTGGGTTGCCTACACCTACCTCTATAAAGTAAAGAGGAAAAAGAAACTATGATAAATTCTCTGAATATTGCAACGAAGTTCTATCGGTTTTCCTGAGAAGAATATAATAGATTATGAATCCATAGACCGGAACAAAATGGATTAAGAGGACTAATATATATGTCTAATTCATTTGGGATTGATTGTGTGCTAGTTGATTGACAAAATCCCTATCTAATTTAGGAGGAATGAGGATTCCAAGTCAACAAGCAGATATTTACGATGAGATTATTTCAACTAAAATGATCTGGTTCTTATGTCATTCCACCGTAAACCGATCAGATATTCAAGAGGAAATTGTTTGAACTTAAATGGTGCGGTTTTACTCCACTAGTTGGAAAACTAAGGCTGTGCAATTGGCAAGAAGTTTGCTTTACTATCATAATTTGGGAAGTTGTGGAGTAAGACAATGAATTAAGCTGATTAGTTAATATGGTTTGTAGATGAACTCTTTTATTGGATAACTTGGAACATAAAGTTACCTTCAAAATTTAATGCTTACCTTGGAGTAGCCTAATTAGTCTCTCATCAATCGTTCTCTCCTAAATTGAAGTGATATTGAGATCAATATCATTGAATTGATAGTTAAAGAGTATTTAGGTTTGCTTGTTTCTTGGCTTAAGTAGTCTCATTTGTCTCTGCTTTGAGGTGTATGTAGTAAAATCTTATTTGGCTGTCACAGAAAGAACGTTAACTGGCAATTGACTGTTCTATACGTTTCTGCTGTAGCCAAATCTTTTGAAGATGGGTTAGATTCTACCTAGGTGGGTATGATTGTTCATCCATAGTTCTACACCTTGCAAATGAAAGCCTCACACACTTTGCTTCCCATGTGCCAACATATTACAGAGTGAAAAAGGAAATAGAAGGGGAGAGGAACACCAAATTATGCAATGGATTTCACTATTGATCGTCATGATATGATATTCACATATTCAGCTTTATAAAATTGGAATATGAAAAAATGGCATTTGCAACTGTTTGCTGACTAATGAATAGTCAATTGATTGGAAGACATGTTTTATGCTTTCAAGTGTAGGATTTGGAGAGTGACCTTTCTTCTGTGTATAAGGGGTTATTCATGCCCTCTTGTCATTTCCATCCACTGTCGCCTGTCTGCTATATTGTTGCTTGATTGAATGTTTCTTTGAATTTTGAACTGGTTGTTTTCTGGACCTGACTTTTATCTTCAGTAATAATTGGTTAGTACTTTTGTGCTTGTGGGAAACAGCTTTTCCACAGTATCTTCTTCCTCTTCCTCTTTCTCTTGGTTTTCCATCTTTTGGTTTCTGATTTCAACTCACCTGCAGGTGTGGTCCTTGTAAAGTGATTGCGCCAAAGTTTAAAGAGCTGTCACAGAAATACAACGATGTGGTATTTCTGAAGCTGGACTGTAACCAAGAGAACAGGGTATGTATTCCATAAACCAGCTCCCCTTCTAATGAAACAATACCCACATACACGGACTAGAATTGATCAATGTGACAATTTTTGGCAGCCACTAGCCAAGGAACTAGGCATAAAGGTGGTTCCGACATTCAAGATTCTGAAGAACAATAAGATCGTTAAAGAAGTCACCGGAGCAAAACTTGATGATTTAGTAGTCGCGATTGAGGGTGTGCGATCAAGTTAATATTCTTTTTGCCTACTATTTCTTCTTTACCTTTGTCTATAATGAAGCAGATAATGTCTATCAATGTGGTAATTAGTTCTAACTAAATTCAGTATATAGCCTGTGGGTAATGAGTCTCATTAGAGAAGATGGAAGTGATGTATTTGTTCTGCAATAGATCTTGTATTGTTAATTATCTTTCGAATGTTTTATTTTTTCATTGAGAGGTATCAAGAAAACTAAATACCCATATTCTTATTTCACGTTTTATAACGAGTATAAAAATAAATGAACTCTAGCATAACATACGTCAGGAAATGAGAAGAATTGTTTCTAGTCTATCTTGGTTTTTTTTTTAACCATAATCAGGGCTTGGAAAATGTGATTACAATTCCATAATAGAGATTTTAATATCGACTTTTCAATTCATAATTTATTGGAAGAGGAAATGAAATCAACTTATAATATTCTCGTTATATATAATCTCAAATATTTACACATTACTTCTTGAAAATAAGAAAAGAATAGAAACTCAATTTATAATATTCTCGTTATATAATCTAAAATTATTTACATATTACTTCTTGAAGAAAAAAAAAACGCAATTTATACTATGTTGGAACTCTCATTCCATAATGTTTGATATGGTTTCATATGTATGTTTGTAATAAGTGTTGTTTCACAATTCGCCTTATAAAATTAACCTTTATTTTTAGTTCATTTATAAAATAATACATTTCTAACAGAGTCTCAGAAACTTGCCTCCATACATTTTTACCGTCTCATGTTTGTGATTCGCCCATAAAATGATATGTTATTAATGAATCTCGTCTCAAAATTGGCACAATAAAACGACTTTTAAAGCATTATCTCCATATATTCCATAACGAAAATGAAGATTTTTTTTCAAAAAAAAAAAAAAGGAATTATTTAATTTTCCACCCATTCAGATTTGCATTGCTGCTTCTTACTCGTAGTGGGTCCCCGATGCTGACTTGTCAGATCAGGTCTCTTCCAAACAACAAAATGGCACCGTTTTAATGGCTTCCCCATTATCTCCACATTCTCCTCTTTGGATTCATCGACACACTTCTGTTCCCCTCTCTCTGAACACCGGCGAGCAAAATGACGACGTCGTTCGGAACAACGGCGAAGGCGTCACCGACACCGGCAGCATTTCCTTCCAAAAATACCCCAAAGTCATTGACTTTATTACCATTTTGCCATCATCGTCATTACAATCACTTGCGTTCCAAATTATCCTCGCGATTTTCTATCACGCCTAAGTTCCGAGTCTCCTCTAAGGTATTAACATTTCTCTGTACTTTTGTTATATAATATATATGTATGTATACACATATGATTATTATTTAGATTTAATGGATTTGGAGTATGTGTGATTTATTAAATGTATACATTTTGGGAAAATAAATTCACTTATACATCTAGTTTAGCTATACGCTCAAGTGGTAGCATAAAATCAAGCCATGATTTTTGAGATTACAACAACATACCCAGTGGCTTTTCCAGGATTTTCGAAAAATAAAAATGTAGTGCATGGAGGTTGTACTTAGAGACTAAAGAGTGAACTTTGAATTCCTCCTACATCACTGAGCCAACCTCTGTTTTGTGTTTAGGCGAATCAATATCTATATCTATCTATATACATATATATAATAGACCCTTGTGACAGAAATGCAAGATAAGGTTGCATACAATAAACCCTTGTCATCAGGCCCTTCCCCAGACCCCGCACATAGTAGGAGCTTAGTGCACCGGGATGCCCTTTTATGTCTATATATACATGAAAAGATAAAAGAATTTATCTTATATATACAGTATAATGTTTTGTCGAGAGGGGTCGGATGAATAGTGTGGCAACCCCCTAGATATGCCTCTTAGGGTAAGATGTATGCCGATCGTACTTTTACCTTTGTGGGATTGAGAGGTTGTTACAAATCATGATAGAAAGGAAAGAATGACAACAAAATAACAAGTTAAACGGATGAAATGAATCAATAGATAATAGTAAGAATTGAAAAATGCACTATCAAAACAGGCTAAGAAAAGAAAAATATATAAAATAAAAAGGCGGCAACTTTGAGATTAATATTGTAAAATTATTTGTATATGATTTATGTGCGCAGGTAAATATAGTATGTTTTTCAGGTTCTATTATCTTTTTATTTTTTATATGGAGAAGGATTCACAATTTTGATCAGGGACGCATATTATTACTACTGCAAGTACTAGTTTAAATATACAAGAGAAACATTTAATCATGAACTAGTTTGGAGTCTGTCATATTTATACACAATAAACTACCCTTCGGTCCCAAACAAGTTGAGATAGCATGTTTTTCCAATAGATTTTCAGCTCTACTATATAGTTTGAGTTGAGGTTACTGCAAAAGGGTACATTCTCCCATGGTTTTATTGGTATTTGTCAGAATAAAATTTATATATTTGGGGTATTCTTTTGCTTGTGAAACTTGCTGCTTAAAAGAAGTGAATATGTCCAAGCTGAAATTGAAGCTGGAAAATAAAAAAATACCTTATTGTTATTTTAGATGCAATGAATGAAGTTTAGCTAATTAATTGGTGTAAAGGTTTCATCTTTAGTGTGTTTTTCTTTTTAGAAAGGTAACTTTTTCATCTTTACTAAGATTGTCTCTAGGTATTCTCTTTTTATTTGCTCTGTTATTCTCTTTTCTTCTTTGCCATTAATATTAAGGAGAAGAATATCAGAGACCTTTGTTATGATTTTTCCTGGGTCAAGGAAATTGACATAGTAAATAGCAACAAAACTATTTTAGAATTGTTTCATATTTTGAGAAAATCTACAATATTTTGGAATATAATAATAAGTGAAGAACTGCACTTGTATTAACATTGCCATTGCAGCAGTGTCAGAATCTAAGATTCGCAGTCAGTGGATACAAAGTGTGCCCTACACACGCACAAGCCTAAACTTTTTCATATATATACTTATGATCGAGCCAAAGCAATGGATTCGACTTAATCCATTGAACCCACTCTCGATCTGCCTCTGTGATGCAGTATCTTCTTGTATCAATTATAGTGATTTAATTCATTTTTAAACTTTTCCTGATTGGCAAAGGTATTTCATCAATGAAACAACACTAAGATTATGTTGAATATGTACAACAAAAAGCAAATAATACATTCCCTTAATTCTGAATAGATATAATTCATTTGAAAAAGTTGAACAAAAACCCTTCATAGCTGCACCTTATAGCATTAATTTGAAGGAAGGAACTTGCCTCCTAAGAATATTAGGTAGAATTAAATTATCGTTTTGAGTGCATTTGTATATAAAAGTAGCTAAAAAGTGAAGGGCTTCTCTTATATCATTATATTTGATTCAGCATCCCTTGGTACATCTGTTAATGAGGCCTTCTCATCTTCATTTTTTTTTTTGTGTGTGCATCTGTTAATGAGTTTTTTGGACCACCACCCTGAGTACCCTGTGTAACTCGTTTAACCAAAGAAACAAAGTGCAAATCCCCATTTTCCAAAGGTGTCAGAGATGTCTTGCCATTTTAACTAGTACCAGAAGCAGAAGACTGCTGTGGCTATAATCTTCCTTTTTTGTAGGGTTTACATTCTAGTTGGAATCATTTAGCTGTACCAAGAGCCCAATTGAATGAGGTAAGATTCTTTCAAATGGTTTTCATTGGAGGAAATTCTTTCAAATATTGAGTCCTTGGTGAAAAACCTTTTGGGACCATCTGTTGCCTTTAAGGTTGCCCTTGGTGGATCTTCACATAATGCAGCTACTCCTATCTCCCAGTCAGAAGAGGTGAGATCACCAAGTGAGACTTCATCTGCAACTTCGGTATCAGAGGAAGCAATATCTAACTTTATTAGCCAAGTCTCAAGCCTTGTCAAGTATGCATTGCCATTTGTTTTCACATCTCTTGAGAGACTTTTCATGAATAGTCATGACAGACTATTCTTTGTGCAGGCTAGTTGATTCTAGGGATGTTGTGGAGCTGAAGTTAAAACAACTTGATTGTGAAATTTTAATCCGTAAGAAGGCAGCACTACCACAACCACCTTCTCCTGCTCCTGCACAAACTCCAGTTATACAATCTTATCATGTGCCATCTGTACAATCTAGTGCACCTCCTGCAGCTGCTCCTTCTCCAATTCAAACCCCTGCACCTTCTCCAGCTGCAGCAAAGTCAGCTGATTCATCTCTTCCACCGCTCAAATCCCCAATGGCAGGGACGTTCTATAGAAGTCCAGGACCTGGTGAACCACCATTTGTGAAGGTACTGCATGTCCATCTTTAATGTAATAAATTCAAGTGGAAAGCTCAAAGATTCTGCTTTGATGCGCTCTTTCTAATGCATTTGGTTTCCATGATTATGAATTACGAAAGGTTGGAGACAAAGTGCAGAAGAGTCAAGTTCTTTGCATTATTGAAGCGATGAAATTGATGAACGAAATAGAGGTAACCTTTTCCTTTGTCCATTTCCATTGCGTGCTACATTGTTCTGTTGCACTTATACGAGAGTTTCATGACTTTTAACTATTTTTAAGTATATATATTTTCTTTTAAATCGATGCTGTTAACACTCAATTACACCTCGAAACCAATCGAAACACGATTTAAGTCGGCTTATTAGGATGAGATTACTTAGGAATGTGTTTAGATATAATTAATTAGTGACAAGGGTAATGGGGAATTTGGTATAATCTTCACACATTGGTATTAGATAAACTAGGTTACAAATGAACAATTAAAACATCTCTATTCTATTATTCATAGTGTTCATGGCAATTTCTCAAAAGCTTGAACACACAATTATGCACAACCTATTGTTTCACTATTTAGCAATCTATCTCTAGCATGCTAATTGGATGGGATGTACCCAACCCAAGGTTATTTTTGGTTTCTCAAGTATAACCCCACTCTCATGCCAACTACACTTGACTAAACATCAAACCCAACACCTAAGCGCGATAATTATTCAAAAACCCATCACCCATAGTCATTAACTACTATATTTCATTCAGCACATTCCCAAGTATATGAGATTAGCTACACATGACTAAATTGAAGGAACAATTATCATTGAATGGTATATAGTCAGACATGGTTCGAAGTTGACAAGCCCAAAAATCTCCACAAA
Organism: Withania somnifera; assembly: GCA_039654485.1. Lineage (NCBI taxonomy): Eukaryota > Viridiplantae > Streptophyta > Magnoliopsida > Solanales > Solanaceae > Withania > Withania somnifera. Next base: position 10,064 of record JBDJHY010179209.1, read on the forward strand.
CACAATAAAGAACCCTTAATTTCGCAATCAAAGCTAAACTTGAAGATGAATTTAACCCACAAAAGTATTTATTCACTCGTCTCTCTTCTATACTTAATAGAAACTTCGTCTAATTTTTCTATATCTGATAAAAGTTTGATAAATCTATTTATATACCTCTCAGAAAAGTCAAATTTTCAGCTTAAATTCCCATGACGGCGGCCTAGGTGACCCACCGCCGTGTCACTCGTTGGCCGCTGTCCTTGGCAGAATTTCAGAAATCGCGGGCAACAATTGATCTGGGACGGAGGTATTGCCACTGAGGACGGCGGACTGCTGTCTGGGAGGTGTGACCGCCGTCTCTTACAGTCTCTTCTGCTGGAGTTCCTTGGCTGCATGAAGGTTGTGGCTTCGAACGGCATTCTGCCGTCAGAGATGGCGGTACACTTCTCATCCGCCATGACGACATTTTTGTTCAAGATTTTGCAATTTAATTCCATTTTGCTTGGTTTCTTCAAGATCATGTATTTACCTGAAAACACACCAAGTTATCATCAGAATTTGATCAAATAGTAGCGAAGACAAGCAAATTCATGGTGTAATTAGGCGTAATGAGTGGTTTTTAGGCCACTCAACAGATGCCAGTGTTCTCACCTGCACAATTTCAGAAAGGCATTGGACCAAACTGAAATCACGATTTAGCAACTGTTTACTCATTCATCAAAAGAAATTATCTATTGTTTCTCTGCTGTTTTGTCCAGTATGGAGTCTAAGTAGTATCAATGCATCATAACACAAAAAGATGTAGGAAATAAAGATTGCATTTGGTTTCTAACGTATAAACCTGCTTTCATCATATAAAAACAAGAAATGATGTCTACAAAGGGATGACCTAGTGGTTCCAGCATGAGAGATCCCAAATTCTAATTCTAGCCACCACATTTAAGTGACCCCATGCTCCAGCCTTGTGAGTAGGGTTTCCTTGGGAACCTATACTTGTGGCCTGGCAGGCTGTGCGATGTATTAGTGGCACAAGCTAGCTTTAGAGGAAAAGCTTTGGGTTTGGTCATTGTACCATCTAATGACTCCTTTCCAAAAATGTTGTCCATTGGTTTTATTATAACTTGCAAATTTTAAAAAAGAAAGATAGAACAGAAGAAATATCAAGTATCTTTAACTATATATGTTTCTGCACTACTAGTCCCGACCAATTCCAATTTGTATATTGGACAAACTATGTGTTTCTAGTCTACCAAAGAAATATGAAGAATTTTTTTTCGTAGATTATTTAATTATATTATTAGAAGTAGTAAAGGAAGATGGCGAAAGGATTCTGAGGGTTTCAACTTTCAGTGTATGGTGCACAGGCTGAGATTTATATTCTTGCAGTGCTGAGTGTCACTTCTGGGCTTGTGGACATTCTATTGTCTGGGCATGTTGTATGCTTAAATTCGTTGATCTTTTCATAAACTTAGTGGATCTAGTTAGGACATGTAAGGTTTGCTATGGAAGGTACATAACGTTTGAGAATACCTTTTTCTATGGGCCGGGTTCATCTGGTAATTGCGATACTAACTTTTTAAGTCGTTTTAGACTTTGCAACATCCTTTGATGCTATCCTAAATTATTATATCGACAACATACCTAGTGTAACCCCACAAGTAGGGTTTGTGGAGGATCTGATACCCTCCCCTAGCACGCTCTAGCTTGGTTAACTGGAGCATGAATAATGTAAATCAGGGTTTGACATTAATTAAACCTAGGAATATGATGAGTGGCTGGCTTCTGATGCCGTATCAATGAAATAGCCACGCAACCTCAAAAATTAGTTCACAGGGTAAGGATTGTCCAATACCAATATGGGATATTTTAAAAAATATTCTTTGCTAAATTTGATTACTATAATCTATCCGTCTTCTTCAGGCTGATCGGTCAGGAACCATTGTTGAGGTCATTGCTGAAGATGGAAAACCAGTCAGTGTTGATACTGTGAGCTTCCTGTCTAACCTAATCCAACTATTCAGTTTTTTAATACCATTTCCTTCCTAATATCATCGTTCTCTCTCTGCAGCCTCTGTTTGTCATCA